>JAAGNO010000541.1:12581-26135 GCA_033439905.1 Ceryle rudis | reverse complement strand
ATTTTTTTTTTAATTAACACATTTTTTTTTTAAGTGACATTTCCTTGACATAAAATAGGATCTTACAACTATTTAGATTAAAAAGATGAACTATGAAATACACTAAATAACACTTCACAGAACCTGCATTTATTTAAAGGAATACTCTTTGGGTCTAACATACTCCCTATTGCAGCATCTAATAATGTTTCATCTACTTAAATTCAATTTCTAGCATTGCTGTTGACTGCAATGTAATGTGCATATAATGAAAACACGTACTCGGGAAACCAGATATCTCTTAACACTAAGAAATCTAATAGCGTGAGAACTCATTGTTTTGAATGTCTCAAAGTTAAATTAGTGTTCAAAAAAGTTAAGAACTTTAAAAAGCTCAAAATATTACTCAAGTCTAGTATGTTATCTGATTTAGACTCCTACTATGTAGTGAGCATGTGTTTTTTCAAAGTAGTATCTTGTGCTGTTTCAAAAGTACACATCTTTTGTATTTAAAAACTTGATACCAAACAAAAAATCTATTAATTCCCATACCTACAGACAAGACTCTCTTTAAATATACTGCTCAAGTCTTAACTGTAGTCACTGTAAGATTCTAAAGATGAAAAGGTTTTACATGAAAAAAGAGGGGAAATTCTTGTTACCCTGAGGCTAAATGCTATTTAATTGGGTAAGCCCTTCCTCTTTTAGTTAGACATATAGAACGAATATGAAGTCACAAGTTGATCAGCTATGTGGATTTCCTTTAAGGGAAGATAAGTAACAAAATTATAGAACGTTTTAATAGCTTAACTGGGTAGTAGAATAGGAACCAAATGGTACTGGGCACTCAAGACTCAAGTATTTTCAAAATTTCAGTGATAAATGTTGAGTAAAATAGAGTCAAGTAATAATTTTTTTACTACCTATCCAAGGAGGAAGCAATGGTTGCTATTGCCTAAACCTTGAAAAAAAGGGATATGATGTCATTCTCCCATCTCTGAAATGAGTTCCCTGTTCACAAAATTTTAATTTTCTTTTAAATTCTGCTTCCTGGTTTTGGCCCAATAAGCCTTCAGTTGCTGTTTCAGGAGCTCTTTGAGCTCTAGAAAAGCAGTTCAAAATATAGGGTGAATTCAGTGACTTGATACTCTCCCAAGGGGAAGGACAAATCTTGTGACTTTTGCATCTAGAGTAAATGACTGTGGCTCTGCATATATCTTTGTGCTTAATATGGCTGGAGCATACCTCAATGTTTGTTTATTGTGTTCTAACAGCAGAAGGAAAGGATGGTGGGGTTTTGTTTTGGTTTGGTTTGGTTTTACCCTGTCTCTTTCTTTCTAGGTGCTGCTTAATCATATGCAGTTGTCCTGAGACTTCTTTCTGTATATCCCTCTGAAAATACAGTACTGGATATTGACATGCTTATTAATTATTGAAGATTTAGGATGGCTCTTAAAGACACTGAACTGAAGGAGAAATCAATGAGAGAGAATGCAATTTAAAGGGTGAGAGGGAATGGTTCGCACAGGAACCATCCTATTTCTCACTTTATCATCTATTGGAATATGACAGAATTATATATACATGTTATTAGCTGGAGAAAAGTTAAATAATTAGAGTGACTATTCCTTTATTTTGGCGAAAGTGCAGGTTTCTAGATGTCCCTTAAAATGTCTTTTTATTCAAGCTACTGAATACATAAAACTAAGATGATACTACAGAACTTGGTGGCAATTGGACATACCTAGACAAGCTGCTATTCTAATTTGCATGTTTCTTCTGTTTCCACATCAAATTTTATGTATTTATGACCATATAAGGGGAAAGCAATGAAATACTGAATTCAGCTAAAAAAAGAGCCGCTTTACCAAATTAGCAATGGAGAGCTGATCTATTTTCTTTTTCATATACTGTGTAATATTTCTAGTTTAAAAAAAAAAACCTGACTTGAATGTTTATGCTGACTCATACTAGCTAAGTTCCTAAAATAACAAAGCAGCATCGTTCTCTTGAATTCTAAAAGTAAACCATCATGCCATTGCTCCAGCCTTGTTTAAAAGGCTTAAGTAGACTTCCCAGGGAGGCTCATTTCCATCCAAATCAAATCTATCGAAAGTGTAACCCCACCCTATTTGTAATGCCTGGTGGGACACTTAGGGCTTCTGTTGTTTATGAAGTATTGCAGTGTAAGTAATTTGCCTGTGTAAGAGATCTATAGCTTGAAGGTCAAAGGTCTTGATCGCCTGTGACCCAGAAACAAGAAATGTTTAGCCTTTCTGTGTACATAAAATTTGGCCACTTCAAAACCTTTTGAATGTGCCTATGCTGTGCCCCTGCAGCTTTGTGACTCTTCTCTCAACAGTAACTGTTTTAAAAATTCCTTTAAAAATAGTACCTTGCAGGAACTGCTTGGCCTCCCAGAGCGTGAATCAAAAATACATTCACTCTCACAATCAAGCTCTCCGGAGTGAATGGTACACTTACCTAACAATTTGTTGCTTTAGGTTACTGTATAAGCAGTAGCCACAGTGGCGATTTCAAACATAGTATTTATCATCATGGTTTTAATGTCCTATGCATTTTGGATATGGTAATTAGCCTTGTTGGTTTTTCTATGTCCATGAAATCTCAGCTTACGGTAATGCTGTATATATAAAAAAAATTGTACGTTACCTGAGAAAATAACTTAGTTTGGTTATCCTCAGGTATTGCTCAGATGCAAGAAAGAATTTTGCCAAATGATCTGGAATTTATCACTGCAGCTGCTGAATCGTGTAGCAAGCAAACTGGATCCAAAAATATGCTAAAAATTTGAACACAAGCAGGGACTATAGTGCAGTCTCCTTTCCAGTCTTGAGTGTGATCCGAGTAACATTTTTAACTCTATTTAATAAAGTGTGCTGACCACTATGTGATGGTCCCTCGAGGTTCTTGGCAAGGAGATTATTATGGTGAGTTGATTCTCTCCTTTGTTTTGGGGCTTTGTGTTTGTTTTTATAACTTTTTTTTTTTTTTTTTTTTTTTTTTTTTTTTTTTTTTTTTTTTTGGTAGAGTACTGCTATGCTACTAAGACTTCCATTAGAAATATATAGCCTAAATCCATTTTAGGCAAAATAGTCCTGAAGATGGTCCATCAAATCTCCTTAGGTCTCCAGTTTGTGGATTTGTTTCTTTTTACTACCAGTGAATGGAGGCTGGTAACAAAATAGAGTCTTAAGAGCAAAAAACAGGTTATGTTGTGGAACTAGCAATTGATGTGTTAATGAGGAGAGTGAGGCTCTTCATCCATCAGCTGTTCAATGATATAAACTTATGTCAACTCTGAGCAGAAAAGCTCTTGACATGACCCCAGCAAAGAGCTTCTCTTAGGTAACTACGCTGGTCTCTTTCACTGTATAGCTGAACCAGCAGGACGCACAGGTAGGCATGTCATGGTGAAGTGAGCTTAGGTTAAGAGTTTACATCTGGGACCTTGTTCTAAGACAAGGAACAAGAAATGTTCAAGAACATCCAGGAATAAGTAATGCAGACTTGGCCTTTAACGGATATTCTGCAGACATAGAGTGTCCATATTCCTTCTGTTAAGTGCTTATTTAGCATCTAAGCCAATTAAATTATTATATTTGACTTTGAACCTATATTTGATAGGTTTTTATGTGGGCCCAATGTCTGAGCTACTTCCTTCTCAAATTTTTCACTTTCCTTTTTTTGAAACCTCTTATCATGGAGAAAGGGAGTAAAGAGAAGTATGTTTTGACTTGGGTATTTTATTCTTAAGGGCTGGGGCAGCAGTAGAAAGAAAAAGCATCACTGCTGACTGTGACTAAATAATTAGCAGTAGTCTATATAAAGCAATTAAGTTTAATTTGTGGCTGTACCTTGTAAATTATTTATTTATTGATGCTTTGGTTATTACTTTTGCTCCAGTCACCTCAAGGAAACATCAGAAAAATATTTTTGTGATTTTCCTTAAGCTAAGTATTTATATAGTTAGTTTATTATGTAAAGCAATTGAACAGATGTTCATGTGGTTAAACAACAATTTGCAACAGCGGGGTTGAGTGTATGTTTTTATGGTGTTTTACAAGGTCTCTGTCCTCTTGAAGCTTTTGTTATATACAAAGTGGTTAAAGACAGGATGACAAATAACAAACCTAGATGTAAAGAGAAACTAGGATGCAGTTCTGTATGCAGTCTGTAAATTATTCACATTGCTATTTTATTTGTTTCAGTGATATAATTAAGTTGTCATTGATACAGAAAACCACTGTTAATTAGAACACAATGTTCTTTTCTAACTACATCTTATTTGCATAGCATGACACACTTTAGCAGTAGATAATATTGTAGTCTTATATGGAAAATATGAGATGAAAGGTAAGTTACTTAGGGTTAAGTATAATTTTGAGATAGATGTGGCATGCCTGCATTTACTGATTGTCATAGCTTAATTTTAATTGTTCTAGCTGGCAAGGTTTTATCTCTTTAATACATGGCTCTTAGTCCTTCATAGATTAAATCCAACTATTAATTTTCCTTGAAGGGACGGGGACTCGCAGGTCAGCAGTGACTTTACCATTTAGTTTTAAAGAAAGTCAAGTAGTCTGTTGACCATGTGCACTGCTTTTCACTTTGGAAGATACCCATAATTCTAATGCTATTTGTCATTTTAAGACTAGGAATATGACCTGAGTTCCCAGGCCCACATAGCAAATAAACAGTCATGTCTCTTGGGAGTAGTACTACTAGCTTACTACTGACTTTGGCTCATTATACCATGATCACTGAACATTTAATCCTTTTGATGTACTGTCTATGTGATATATGAGAATGAGTGAGTGGGTGTTGCTTGGAAATGTCCTTTGTTCATCCATAATATAAACAGGCCATACTTAGTGGTCCCTAGGTAACCAGTTTTTGGCTTGGTGTTTAATCTGCAGTCTCCTGGAAAGACTGTATGTTGGACCTGATTCTGTTTGTATTAGAAAATTATCTAAAGCTTGTAGAAATTCTAATGATTTACTATACAGAATTCTAGTGTATATATGTATACACAAAATTGAATGCCCTGATAACTCTTTTACCATATATATCATAGATGCTTAAGCAATAAATCATTCTAATCTTTCAGTTAGGCAGTATGCAACAGACCACTATAACATCTTTTCTTTGTCTTTTAGAGGCTACAGCCAGTAAACTGAAATTCGTTAACTCATGAGCTGTGTTGTGCTTTGTTGCTTTTACTAACTGCC
The DNA here is from genome assembly GCA_033439905.1 of Ceryle rudis. Lineage (NCBI taxonomy): Eukaryota > Metazoa > Chordata > Aves > Coraciiformes > Cerylidae > Ceryle > Ceryle rudis. Next base: position 20,904 of record JAAGNO010000541.1, on the reverse strand, counting down.
TGTTCCTTGATGCTGTTACCAACTTTAAAAAATATTTATTAATGATTCATACACAGTAAATTATCTTATGATAGTGATTTGAAAATGTTTCTTCCCATTTTCAATTCTCTCTCTGTTATCTCAGGTTCTTAGAATTAGAAAACAGAAAACCAGAAGGGGGTGAGGGGCTTCATCAGTTATGTTTTTCTCATTATGCTCTTATCTGTATTGCATTTACCACCTCTTACACTGACAGTGTGACTTCTTTGTAGCTGTTCTACCTTGTCTTCAAATGACAAATTATCACTCTTCTCAGTGTAATGCAGTCTTTCACTTTACACTTTCTTTTCCATTTTAATGTGGAAAATATGATCGGATGGTCAGTTAGGAGAAACAGATTAATATTTGGTTTATTCTGCATTTGCAGAAAGAGAATTTTCACGGTGAATTTTAGGACTTTCCTCTCATGAACACTTTAAGATCTTGAAATGTCTCTGTCTGAAGTCCTGCTAGATGGTGCAAGTGGTGTGTTCCAACGTGTATTATTGCCTGCAGAGTTGTGGCAGGAAACTTTCGTCTTGTCCGCTCTTGTCCTCTCTTCTGTCTAATGCAAGCCATACACTATCCAACTGCCGTGGTGATTATCAGACAAATAAAAACATCCTTTTTACTACAATGTCAACTGTTACAGTTGCTTTCCCCTTTTAGGGTTGGTGAACTGTCTTTTGTATTGGCCTTGTGCTTCATCTGTTACAAAACTGTACTATAATTTCCCATCCTGCTCCAGCAGAGACAAATCTCTAGGTAGATGATATCCTGAATATGATATGAATTAATAATGTTTCCTTACTTTTGGCAGGAGTGAATACCTTCTTTTTCTCTGTGCCCCACCCCCCAGCCTCCCCTTGAGCACCATGTTGCACCAGCAACCATGTCTCTGTGACACACATTTGTCTGAACAACACCACTTAAGAAGTGCAGGCAGAACACGATGCAACACAAACAAATCTCAGCCAAGGGAATCGGTTGTGAAATTAATTTTTGGGAGACGACATTACTCAATCATTTTCATTCTGTAGCAGCTGTTAGTTACTCTTAAATAGTTATATAGAGAGTGGAAGAAACTTCAAGAATTTCAGCCGTGACCACAGGTATTATTGTTGTCATAACTTTACCTACTGGTAATTTTGCATAATGTATAGTTTAACCTATGTTTAAATGTAGTAGTAGCTCATTCCATAGAATTAAAAAAGGTAATAGAAGCTCTTGACTTTTTTTTTTTTTTTATTATTATATTCCACTTCTTCTAGAAGGTTCACAGTTGTGGTATTTACTTTAGAACTCATCTTGTTAGGTAGGACCTCAGAGGCACTTCCAATACTAAGTAGTAAATAGTTGAAGAAATGACGCTTATTACCTGCTTAGTGGTCACCACTCACTTAGGCAAATTAGCTTGCTAGTTCAACAGTGCACACGGATCACTTTATGTCATTTAAAATGCATTTTCATATGTGTTCCATACTGGGCAGTTGAAAAAGAGAAGCAGAAAAGTGGCAAACACAGGAAGCCACAACAGACAGCTTCACAATTAATGTAGCTAGAGCTCTTATCTGAAATGCACAGAACTTGTAAGATAAATGCAATTAAAAGTATACTGAAATTTCTGAGTCTGTAGTACTTACAAGTTTGGATGTTATGGGCTTAAACAGTAACAAATGTTTTCTGCTTTATAGCCTCTCTTGCTGAGTATTTTGATGCCAAAATGTAGTAGTAAATATGTCATGCTTATACCTATATCCTCTGAAAGAAGCATAGTAGACTTTTCAGATCCTTGCCGCACACTTTGCATTTTTGTCAGCTATGAGAGCAAGGTCATCTGATTAAAAACATGCACACAGTACTAACAAATAAATATTTTGTTATTCTAGGAAGCTTTACTGGGAGTAGAAGCTATTATCAGAATTATTATTTTTATCAGAATGAATTTTAATCAAAATAATTCTTTAAATTTGATTAGACCAGCATAACACAGTATGTAAAACAAATCTGTTACCATGTGTTTTGTAACCTAGAACATGTCCTCAAAAAGAGTATCTAGATCTAACTAGAAGAGTTGTAGTGGTTTCTTTCAGTGAGTGTCATGCTCACTAATTACAAGCAGGTGTCTTATTTTCATTAATTCCTTCCTTAGTTTGTTGGTTGCCTTATATTTCTGCTATATTAAAAATTTGCATTTCTTAACTTCCATTGTTTTTTCATTTGTTTGAAGGTTTCCAAAGACAAATGCCTGAAGTAAAGTCTACATTGGGCTTGCAACAAGGACTGTATCTTACTTGGTCAGGTAAGACTTTCTGCTCTTTAACCCTAAATTCAAAGTGAAGAGCACTTAAAATGATCTTTTCTGGTATAAGAGAGAACTCAGCCTGAAAACCATAAATCTTTTGAGAGCTGGCAGCAGCAAATGACATCTTAACCACAAACCCAACTGAATATTTTATCTTGCATATACACATCTTTGCCTATGAATATAATTTTCCAGAAATGGACGTCAGTTCAATGACTTTGACAGATGTCACTGTCTGTGGCTCATCAGGCAAAACTGCCTCTGATATGCTGACTGGTGCATCACCTTCAGCCCTTCCAGGTTAATGTGCTACTGCAAGTATTTTTTTCTTGCCTTGGTTCTTTCAGGGGTTTAGTTTAAGTTACTGGCTGTTATATAGCAAAATGCTTTCAGTCCAGTGGCATAACTTGACGCTACTCTTCCTGTCCTTTTTTCCTATCTTATTCTAGTAGCAATAGTACTGATAGCCCCCTTCTGGTGCTATAGTGCAGTTTTGAGTCTTATCCATAGAGTGGAGGTCTAAAGTATTTGTGTCTTTATTTCTTAAGAAGCTTGTGTGTGTAAGAAGTTTCTGGATGGCCTGTATGAGTCAGATAAGACTTTAGGAAGAACAAGTTACTGCAGCATTCGAATGATATCCTGAAAACACTAAAACTAATATTAGCAAATTAGGCACTTCTCTTAAAACATCACTTAATCTTTACTTTTAAATTCAAACATCAAGTACAGAATCTGTATCTTTACAGTGAGCCATAGGCTTAGCATAGAAAGATGAATGACTTGCAGTATGAAAACGTATATTTTTTATTTGTTTTAGATTTTGTTTAGCTTTCTCTTCAGGAGCAAACTTTTGTGATCATGTAAAGACTATTCCTTGACTTCATTATTAGTAATAAAGAAATAAATCAATGTTAAGAATTATTACAAATGTAACAGAGGAATTAAATGAAAAATGCCACTGTGATTATTTAAGTCTGCAACGAATTATAAGAAGAGTACATAATCCTTTTTTTCTTCATTTCAGTTACCTATGGGCGGGGGGAAGGAGGTTTAGAAAAGGATGACAAAGATAATGAAATGTACAAAACTATTTTCTGCATGAAGAAAAAGCATACTGACTAGGAACCTGGGATGGGGGCAGGAGGGGGAGGAGAAAACTAAGGGATATATGGAAGGAGGTTTACAAAATCAGAAGTGTAGGATAGGGATTTATTTCAATTCCACCATAAAAATGAGAGGCATAATACAAAACCAGGGGTATTCGGAGCAAACCAGGCAAAATGGTTCTTCACACAATATATTATTAAGCTGCCACATGGTGTTATGGATAGTGAAAATTTATTTACATGATCTCAAAGCATGACAATTCAGTTTCCTGGAAGAAGAATAAATTAACATTTCTGCTCAATAACAGTTCTTATCTTTTTTTCTATGTTTTTGAGCCATGTCTTGCTGATGCCTAGAAAACACTGTTTTTATCTTAACTGATACAAATTTTTATTAATTATTTTTTTACTGGATTATTTGTTCTCTTTATTCCACCTGATACTTTTGTTTGTTCTTTAACTTGCATTTTCCCTATTTTTCACAACGTGAAAGTTTTTGTCCCGAATCCAAATTCATTTCAGAGAATTCAGTTTCAAAATCAACACAAAACAGTTCACAACTAGTACTATGTTTTCTTGGCGACACTAAATTACACACTTCACATTTTTTTTCCTTTCTGATCAAAGCAATGCCATTAAAATGACATAATATGCAATTCTACAACTAAATGTAGTCTTACAAACTCATGGACGTTAAATTTATGGGTAAGGTGACACACTTTCCATTACCCCTAGAAACAGTAGACTCTCATCTTTCTCAATTTGTACTCATTATGTGCTTTGTCATGTAACAGTACTTAGCTACTGATAGAAATGAGTGGTGGTTTTGCATGAGCCTGGAAGATAGGACTCGATTATACAAGAACTGACATTTCAGATAACGATGACATTTTACATGATACCAAGGAAAAGAAACTTGATAATATGTGGCTTGTGGTTTTGGTTCATGCTCCACAGTAGCTTGCTGCAGGTTCCTGGTAGCTATCTGTAGCCGTATTGTTTGAGCTTTTACAGATGCTGGTATGAATTCCGTACTTCTGATGAAATTTTATGGCTTTGCAAACCCTGCTAAATTATCTTAACAAATTTGTGATCATATTAGGTTCAGAGAGGAATTATTAAATTTCTTTTAAGAGAAAAAAAAAATCTTAATCTCATAAACTTTAGCTATCTGGAGAAAAAAAATCTTGAGTTTATAGACAATTTCCCCTATTATATTGTATTTGTTAATACTATTCCTCTTCTCCTATGTTACAAGACAAAACAAAACAAAACAATAAGCTATGTGTTTCATTTGGAGGGGAAGGAATGTTTTGGTGTTTGTTTTGTTTTCAGAACTAAGTACGAATATTTACAGAGGAATATAGCTGTATGTGAGCTTGTTTCCCTGCTCCAATAGTTATGACTGGGGGGGTTCGGAGGGAAAACAAGAAGGTAAGTCTTGTCCTCCCTTTCTGAATGCACACACCTGTAGGTTACCACAGTTTTAAAAGAAGTATTTTTGTGAAACTGTTTGTTAAAATATTATTACCTGCCTTGTTTCTTGGCTTGGTTTCTTCTATTCAGAAGAAGTACTAATTTTTAAATGGACAAGAAAGCATTTTTGTAATGACAGAATCAACTTACTGTAAGCCTCATCTTGTCCTTAAATTACATTGTCATTCCTTTAGAATGAAGAAAGATATGTTGCTGAGTATGCCAAGTTGGAAAAGGAGCGCTTCCCTTGCTTTCAATGCAAGACTGAACTTGATGGAGAATCAGAGATCGGTTTTGCAACACAAAATGCTGGAGCTACGTTGCTATCAATTTTGCCAAGACCAAGGCATTTGAACACCAATTGTCTCTAGATTTCTCCATCATGTACTGTTCAGCTTAAAAAGCAGAACTCTGGGAATGAAACATTCTCGGGGAGAACAGTGGAAATTTTTGTTATTGATTTTTAGTAAACTTTGTCTTTTACTGGTATTGGAATATCAACTTTTTTTTTTCCCCCTAAGCAAACAATGAACAAAAGACTCTAAATTATATCCAAAGTGGAATTTCTTATAACATTGTGATTTGAGTCACTCACCAATTAAAATGTGGTAAACTTTTTTTCTCATTAAGTACAACATAGATTCTTACTTCATTTTAACATTTTGGTGTTTAAACTGGAAAATAAAATCTTGCTCTAGGGAAATGGCAACAATCATGGAAATGGAGACAGCCAATCTTTAGAGTAGAACAAAGCAATGCTTTCAGAGTTAAATGTCAGATGCCAAAAGGGGAAAATACCTATTTCAATCTCATATTTGTAGAATCTTTATAGCTACCATTTTTCTGGAGGTGACACCACTTAAGCAAGATTTTGGTTACATATTTTATTTTTTGTATTTTAACTATTCTGATAGCATGCGTATGCCTGAGAAGCAGGGTGTCAATCACGCACAAAACGCTCACCAAATATTAGTAAAACTGCACTCATGTCAATTTTTCATTTGAGCAAAAGGAAAAAGAACTTAGAGGCCCCAGCAGTTCGAATAAAAATTGTGTTGCTTTCTGCCAATGCAGAATAATTACAAGTATGGGAGGATAACAAGCTGAAATTTGCTGGTATACAAGTATAAGTAAATATTTTAATAAAGTATAAATGTACTGTAAGAGTATTAGCAACATGCTTTCTACTTTCCATAGATGTTTTGTGGCCATCTGTGTAATATTTAGAAGTCACAACTGTGACATTGATATATTCAGTGCTATTGTGCCTCCTGTATTGGGTGGGGGGGAATCCACTTTAGAATAAGATACTTTGTTTAAGACACATTTGGACTAACCAGGGGGTAAATCTGCCTGGGAAAATGGGATTTAAGTGTCTAGAAAACAAGATTAGCCTTTTTCCATTTGATCTTTGGTGAAATCATGTTGAACTGAGATGTTTTGGAGTTGACAGCTCCTAGTGAATTCGCTTTTTTCTTCACCTTACTGAATTGGAGAGCAGAGGCCACAGGATCTGATGCCCTTTTATTGTCTTATAGCTCTGTTGAGTCAATTCTCATGCAAGAACTTGTGTTGCATATATTGAGTAGCTAAGGCTTCACTAATAGTATTTGACACTGTAATAGATTTCCAGACAAAATTATAGAGAAAGATCAGATGGATTCAAACCTCTGTGATTAATAGGATATGTTACTTCACACTTTTTTTTTCTTTGAAGTAAGAATACATAATGAATGATATAATGTAATTATAGTCTTTGCAGCTTCCTAGAATTACAACCTCAAGTAGGTAGCAAAAAAGGTAAATGACAACTATTTCTTGATTTAACAGCAACCAAGAATAAACTTCTGTAGTTAATGCAAGAAGAAGGTTATATGCTACTTTTTACTTAATTAGGTAATGATGAAGGCCACATATCATTAAAATAAAAAAAAAGATAGCTACCACAGCTGTGAAATTTATTGTGTGGCAGCCCATCCAAATTCAGGAGAAAAAAAAATTCAAGTGACAGTATTTATTCATAATTGCATGAGCAATAATCAGTGTTCATAGAAATTTAAAGTACAGTGACTCTGAAGAACAGATTTCACATGTGGAAGTTGTATTTCCATGGGCCCTTGCCTTCTACTTTGCCATTAATTCAGCCAAACGGTTCACATTTATTGCACAAGAAAGTTAGGGTGGATAAGCATAGAATCTCCTCATCCACAGATAAACATTTATTGTTTGCAATGAGAATGTGTATAGAGGCAGAATTTTCTAAGCTGAGTCTCAAATGTTAGAGAAATCAAGTGTTGCATTCAGAGAAACTAAACTTAGTGGCTTTCATAAAATCTGATACTTCTGAAAATCAGACTGCTTATATAAAATAATTGATGTTTAGCTATAAACGAAAGAATACCTAAAACATGGTTGTCTTTTCTTCCATTTATTTCATTCTTGTGAGATACACAAAGGAAAAGCAGTGCTGCTTAAAATATAACTATAAATTTGTTTGCAACTGAAGGTACAGGTCAACCTGTGTGAAGTTGTCTTTCCCCATGCAGAGTGTAAGGGCTACCATCATGTTATGTGAATAAGGAAATTCTTGTGTGGTGCTCCGCTAGGTTGTGAAATTCTGTGATTCTTATTGCAAATGCCATTCCGTAATAGTATTCAAGAAGCTAACCTGGACATATAAACAGTCATGTTTAACTGGACCAGGATTGGAGATGATCAGAGCTGTGGTTTTGAATCTAAGGTGTTCCTTTGCAATGAGAGAGACATACTGGAATGCACTTTGTTTCAAACATCTTAAAAGACTTCCTGTTTCTCACCTCCTCAAGCAGGACTGTGGTGATTTCAATAAGCATACTATAGGCTGGCAACTCTCAGGTGGGTGGTTTTTGGTTTGTTTCAATCTTTCCTGAATCACCTTCGGGGATGGCGACTCCACCACCTCCCTGGGCAGTCCATTCCAGTGTTCTGTCACCCTTTCTGTGAGGAAGTGATTCCTCATATGCAACCTAAACCTTCCCTGGTGCAGCTTCAGGCCGTGCCCTCTCGTCCTGTCACTAGTTGCTTTTCCAGGAGGGTGCTGTGGGAGACAGTGTCAAAGGCTTTGCTGAAGTCTAGGTAGACCACATCAACAGCCTTCCCATCATCTACCACATGGGTCACACAGTCATAGGATGAAATCAAATTGGTTAAGCAAGACCTTCCTTTCCTAAATCCATGCTGGCTGGGCCTGACCCCCTGGTTGTCTTGTACGTGCCAATTGATGGCACTCAGGATGATCTGCTCCATAACCTTGCCAGCTACCGAGGTCAGGCTGACAGGCCTATAGTTTTCTGGATCTTCTTTCTGGCCCTTCTTGTAGAGGGGGGGTCACACTGGCCAACCTCCAGTCATCGGGGACCTCCCTGATTATCCAGGACCA
>JAAGNO010000541.1:0-12481 GCA_033439905.1 Ceryle rudis | reverse complement strand
GACTTTTCCTTGTCTTTCGTTACTATGTTCCCCCCTTCATCCAGTAAGGAATGGAGATTTTCCCTGGCCCTTCTTTTGTTATTAATGTATTTATAAAACCACTTTTTATTATCCTTATTAAGATCCTTATTATCAGATAGAGTCTAGCAAGGTAGTTTACCATGTTAGATGAAAACCCTCATAAAGCTATGATTATCAAAACTACATGTTGTAAAGGATTGTAGTTATAGAGCAAGAAAAAGGAAAGAAAAATGGCATACTCTGTCTTATGGCGAAAAATGAACCCATAAATATGTTTTCTTCCTTAATGAAAGTGTAACCTTAATTTAGTGAGATCACTTTGATAACCAGAATATTTTGAATGCATTATTCCTGAAAAAAATAAAGGAGCCATGAGAGAGTCAGCTGGACCTATTTATTACACATTAATCACATCACAGAATTGTTAGCAAGTTTCTCTCACAAAGTAGTCTTTTTATAAGAGAAGTTCTTTAACTAGAAAGAGCCAAAATGTTTTATAGTTTTCAGAGTTTACAAGATTGGCAGCAAAAAAAAAGTGGGGGAAGGTGCTGTCTGGGTTATTTTGAGGTATGAGTGTAAAATGAAAACCTTTTGATATGTAGTCTTTGGAGGGGGGGAAAAAAAAAAATCCCAATCGCTACTGAAAACATCCCCCACGCAGCATCACCCTTGCCTCCCCAGACAAAACAACCATGAGTCCCCATCATGAGGTTTTGAAGATTCTTCTAAGTATGTTTACACTTGTAGAAGTCTACAGCATGAACTTCCTTGTGAGGAACTGCTAATTCTGTATCCACCTTCCCTGAGACAGCAATCTTTGAATTTGAAAATTGGACATTTTAAGATCAAATTATTACTCTAGTAGTAATAAAATAATTAATCTAGTTGGTTTTTTTTAAATAAAGAAGTCACACTGATCAAATGAAAAATAAGGTTTGAGTTTTTTTCTGAACTGGAATCTATTCTTTATCTGTTTCTTGCCCAACCTCAACTTTTTAAGCATTTCTAACCCTGCTTGTGTCTAAAATGTGATTACCTTAATTTAATCAGTAGCCTGCTTTCTCACCCTGTAAAGCAGCTAGCACTCTTTATGGCATATTTCATAGCAGCAATACTGTATCTCAGAATTATGTCAGAATTTCAGATTATCTAGCAATATGCTAGTTCTGTTCTGCTTGATTTTGACCAAATGTCCAAATATCTTTGGTAGGAAACTTGTCCTGCATAGAAAAAAATGTACTTTAATGGAAACCATTCCATGGGAAAGAGGAGAGGATTAAGGATCTGAAATGGACATCTAAGCATTAAAGTCGTGTATCAGATCTATACAATGCTGGAGCAAAGAATCTATGGCAAGCACTGCTTGCGGCTGGCAGCTTTCTTAGGCAAAATGATGTCAAAGTATTCACTTCAGATATTGATTTGCTATATTAGCACATGCTAGACTTTGTGTTTCTTTCCTGCTCCCAGCTTGATGTACAGAAAGAATGCATAAAATCCTGTCTCTCTAAAATAATTTTGATAGCTCTAGGACTTGGCTCTGCCTTCTCTTTCATGGACCACTGTACAGAAATTCCCTAGTAGTGCAGCAAAGAAAGAACTGCACTTACTGAAGGGCCAGACCTGAGGAAAAGAACAAACCACCTCTTCCTGTTCTTTTTCTTCTCTTCCCATATAGCTAAGCTTATGGGCTTTGAGAGGTTGCTTTTGACTGCATATTAGCCTCTGAAACAGACTAAGGTAAGGGAACAGTAGAAAAAAATGGGAAATCTGGAGAAAAAGATTACAGAAAATATACTATACAGTATCAATTCTATGCATGCCTTGGACCCCCATATGGATATTGTCCCTGACTATATGAGCTCTAGCTACGGATAATTCAGAAAAAGAGTAGTTATAATTTTAATTTCTGAGTATATTCTGGTTGCTAGTACAGCGTGAATATTGTACTGCTAGGAAAAAGATCATACAGCTAGAGCAACTCTAACTTTTCATACCAAGTCAAGGAATTAAAGTGTATTACAGATTAGGGAGATGGAAAAAGACTGTGTGATATGTAGTTTATTTGACAGTCAATGTAATTTTGCTCTCTTGATGTGATTTTTGTCTAGATTAGTTTTCAACTGTGTCATATGGAGAGGAAAATCTCTATAATGAAAAGTAAGGGGGTTTAATTTTTTTTAATCTTTTACTGCTGTAAATAATACTTCATTCTCAGTCTTTATAGTGATTGATTATGAAAAGTTCTCAGAATTAGTCTGAGTTTCTCAGAATTGGCAAAAATAGCTATTACCATAAGATGTTTCAAATGCAGTTTGTATTACAAATATTTCAAAAAAATTGAAAAACTTTAACTGAGATAACAACTACCAGTGGATCTTACAGAAATTCACTAACCTCTAACAGGAAGTTGGCTTCAATATATAACTTTTTAGACTGACTTCAGCCAATTGCAATTCTTTTTTATTCACTTTGATAATTCTCCAGTGAAACCTACTGACATGTCTAAAAATTGAGATGATACCTTTCCATTTTTGCTCAACAAAGAGCTAAAAACCATGATCAATATACAAATCTAAAATGAAAGCATTAAGACAGTCTGTCAACAACTAAAGACTCGTCTTATTTTATCAAGTATGTCACTATTACCTTTACTTTCTTTTGATAGTCAAATTGCCAGGTTTGAGACTCATTTAATGGAATAGTTAATAGCCTCACTTAAATTCTGGTCCTCTTTCCTCCTATGTTTATTGGATATCCCCTTATGGTTTTGGGGCTTCCCACTGACAGATTTTCCAGTGCAGATCCTCAGCTTGAGACTTTCTCTTCTGTAACTTTAGAGATCTCAAAGTTAGCATAGAGCCTCACCCTATTACCAACAGAAAGAATGTGTCCTAAAGTAAGTACCAAAGAAACAGAGAATGAGTTTTCCTTTGGAAGGGCCCTGTCACTCTTCATTGACTGTAATAGGCAACCAGACATTTGGCTTTAGACGAGGACCTCAATTCTGAGACAATAAAAGGGAGCAAGATACTCTTCCATGGGGTTTACTCTTTCTGGGTGCAGTTAGTTTTGCTGAGTATCTGCCCACACACGACTACTGTTGAGAACAATTGTAATTCTCATTTTGGATTTCACATTCTTTGGCCCTGTGTGAGTCAGTGAATGTTGGCATGATGTAAGAGGAATATCAAGGCAATGGTGCCCTTGAGCCATCCTGGCAGTAGCATGAGTTTGAGGATTTCTGCGTATTGTGGAGGCTGGAACAAATACAGTTCAACTGATGAACTAAAAAAAAAAAAAAAAGGTCAGTCAAGTAGAATTTTTTTTTGTAATCTTTTCATGGTAAAAATTAGTAGAAATAGTCTGTGACTTTCTATTTTTAGGATAAACTATCTTTTTAATGAAAGAAAGCAGTTAAATGTGCTTTGAAATGTCAAACCGACAGCTCTGTTTTGTTAAAATCAAATGATTTGGCTTTGCATCTTAGGAGGGGGAAAAAAGGAGTTTGCTTATGAGGTCAAGTGTTCAAGCCAACCTGAAAGAATGAGTAGTGTTATAATTACTCCCACTGCTGTGCAAACATGAAGCTGATGGATGAAATGAGCCTTCTTAATTATGAACTTTGATATTGTATATTTAGGGTAGTGAGTTTAGTCACAGATCTTTTTGACCTTGATTGAGAGTAGAATGAACTCAAAAAGTTGTTTTATTCCTACTGGCACTCAGCATTATTATTCAACAAGGCATCTGCTACACAGTTAAACTAAACAATAGGTTACACAATAAATACGTAGAAAACCCCTTGAATCTACTGTACTGTAGCATCTAGACTTTGAAGTTTCCTTCATAGTTTTAAAACTCAGATGTCTTTTCAAGACCTCCTATGAATATTAACAGCCTTGTTATTAATATCATTAATATACCTCTTTACCATTTGAGTGAAAAAGTCTTACCTTTTTTGAATAAATCATCAACATACTTGGACAAGAGCACAAAAAAGAAAATTTACATATAAATATCAAATGTGAGTTGAAGGAAGCCTTTTAAAATCATTACAATTAATAATTGCTCCTAATTACCTCAGGCTGCTTTAATTTTAGTGCAAAACTGTAGACTGTAAATATTGGCCTATCAGCTGAATATAACAGTTACTTCAGCACAGTGTGGAAAAAAATACTGCTTTGGTCTATTTAAATTTTTATGTAATTTTACCACCTAGAATACTAGAATTCCAAAGTTCTACCAGTAAATATCTATTTTCATTATGAGAGATTGGAGACTTACCAGGAGTAACCCAAAAGCAAAAATTGTATGATCCATCTGTCTGCCATCTGCAATGCCTTGTAAGCATAAAAATGCTTTTAAAACTATAGCATAGTTTTTTATCATCTCTCTTATGGCTGTCTTTGTAGCAAGCAGCAGCAGCACCATGTAGTTTGAGTTCACTGAATTTCACCAGGTTCTCTGTCAGTCTGATTTCCTCCATACCTTGGCAGCTGGGGCAGCTCAGCACCAGTGTGTTCCCTCCTCCCACAGTCCTTCACTCATCCTTCACTAGTACAGGGGCTGCTCTGACTGGTCCCATCTCAAGGGAACAGAAAAATAAGATGGAAGTATCACCAGGACTTTTCTGTGTCCTGCCTAGGTGTGAGGGGCCCTATAGTTATACCAAGGGACTAAAATAGAGTTAAGACTAACCTGTTGGGGTTACTAGAGATTAAAAAATCTTGCTCAAAAAAATAGTTATGACAGAGCTGCCTTATTGACTACTCAGAATTTTAAAGCAGAAATGGTAAGCAAAAGTGACTTTGCACATCTCTGAAAATTAGTTTAATAAACCATATTTTGGAACCTATCTTTTTAAAAAATATCTGCACGTTTTAACTTTTGTTTATTTAATTTTATTTTATTTTATTTTTAAATGCTTGTCTCTACCTCCTCCTCAATTGGCTGGTTACCCTGGGAAGATGCCATCACTGCAGGGAGTCTTATTAAGAAGCTGGAGTAGTTTTTAGTTTTGAATACACTCAGGCTTATATTCATTATCAACAGAGAAGATTAGGTTGAGTTCCACAGCTGGAACCTGCTACTGAAAATGGTCTGTTGCTCTACCCTTTGCACTTAAGAGTTTTATACTGGGACAGAATAGTTGAAGTGTCCCTGTGGAGTATAGCTGCAGGTTTGTGATGGGATAGGAATTTTAAAAATAGATTAGGCCCAGCATGCTACCCGCTTTTTAGATCAGTAGTAGCTGCTTAGATTCAAGTTACAAAGAAATAAGCAACCAGAAGGAATGACGGATGTGCGGTACAGAGGTTTGCTTTGCCCAGTAATGATCTGGTTCCATGTTTCATGCATCAGCTGCCTAGTCTAGCCTGAAGTGCTGAAAGTCAAGACTCTGACCAGAGAGATTACGAAGATGTGCTGAAGGGAAGAAACAGTCAAGGACTGGTCGAAGAATGTCTTATTACATAAATTAATTAATGCTGAGGGGGCAAATTAGTACAGCTTTCACTGTATCACAGGGAACTAAGATCTATGTCACCCAGCACAGAGTGCTTAGGGAAATGAAAGTTCCTGGCCAGATGGTGAAGGAAAGAATTGCTTGTGGCCTCTGATACAATCTGCATATCAATGCACCTTTGTTCTTTAATTCTTTGGCATTGCTTGCCTTTTTTTTTTTTTTTTTTTTTTTAAGCTGCTTTTGGAAAATGAAAAGGTTAGGGATTGAATTTTGAATTCTTACAGATGGTGGCTCCTCATCCTTCTGGTTTTGTGCCCAGGATGTATCCTTAAGTCTGATAGCAACAATAACACTTCTGATTCAGCACAAGACATACAACTTTTTGAAGGGAACGTGTTATGTTTTTTTATTAAGCAGTTGTTAGCAGAGAACAAATTCTTCTTAGTAACCAAGTTAAGCATGGTGCCAATTAAAACTATTAGTAATAGTAACTTCCTGACCAAAAACTGGTGTGTAGGTTTCTTGTTTTGCTTTCTCTTATAATTTCTTAAAAACAAAACAAAAGAAAAAACACCAACCAACCAAACAAACAAACAAAAAAACCCACAAAAAACATCCCAAACAACAACAACCAACAACAACAACAAAAAACCCAACTAAATATTTCCTGCTTTACTGTTTTTCTCTGATATGTATCTAAAAAGCATAGACATGGGTTTGGGTTTAGTTTTTTTTCTTTTTACACTGAAATTATTAAATCTAGTTTCAATGGTGATGGTAATAGCACTCTTTATTCATATCATTGTAGATTATAAAGAATATTTTACAGACTGCATTTACTGTTGGACTGACTTCTGGTCCAATAATGATATGTAAAAATAAGTATTTTTGTTCTAAGTATACGTGGTCTGAACATGAAACCAAAAGGCAAGACCAAATATACTCTGTGGTTTTGACCTGAATCAATGAGAAATGGATTCAGTTTCACTCAAAATATGAGAAATGTCCTATTGGCTCACACAGACCATCTGCCTAGACTGTATATCTAATTACCTGCCTCCAACAGTTGCAACTGGACTTGCTATTCAGGGAGAGCACACAGGACTGTCTGCTTCTGCAGTCCATTTCCTTCACACTTTTCTAACATCTGCATTCATTGAATTAGGTATGCAATATTGGACTCCTCTACTCCTACCTTCCCCCACCCTGTTTGTTTGGTTTGGGTTTGTTGGTATCAATTTATGCTTCTGGTCTCCATCAATTTGTCCGATCCATATCTAAACCTCACAGTTGTCTGCCTCCACCGTCTCCTAACAACAAATTCCAGGAGTTCACTACCTGGTGTATCAAGATAAAACAACAAACCCAAACCAACAAAAAACCCAGCCCAAACTACAAACCCCTCTTTCATAATTTTTAAACTAATCTCCAATTATTTTCAACTATGTGAAAAATGAAGATGCGCTTAAGTAAGGATCTTGGATCTGAATGTCCCCACATTTTGGCATATTTGGTTTCTGAATCAATATGATAGGCTAAAGCAAACCTTGCAGTCTGAACCAGAACCTCAGGAGGGAAGTTTTGACATTCCGCTAAACCTTGCAATGGGTTAGTAACACTGCTTTGATGACCACAAGGAATCAAAGGCAGCATAGATGGTCTACCTCTTTACTTTGTTCCATTTACAGGCAAGATCTAACTAGCAAGGACAGCACTGACCAGTAGGCTTAGAATTAGAAACAATATTGATAAAGTTGAGAAATGGCTAGAAAAAAAAAATAGGAGATAATGGACACCACTCTGTTGGGAGATTTATAACGTCAGGAAAGGGAACATCTGGCTGGTTAGAAAATTCTCAAAAGATATTCAGGAGTTATAGCTGTTTGCAAGCTGAACGTGAATCTGCATAATAGGTAAATACCACCTAGGAATGCACATGAAGATGAATGAGTTGGGGTGTTTTGTTCTGCTCCTGATTGCAAAACACGGGTCAGTTTTGAAGTACCCTTTCTCAATCCTGGGCATCATCTTTCAAAGAACTGCTAGATCAACTAAAGATTATTCAAATAACAGTTATAAGGATAAGCAGAATTTTAGGAAATGAAAATCTATGCAGAAATGTCTGAAAAACTGATCTGTCTTAGAGTAAAACGAGATGACTAAGGAAGGGTAAATGTTCAAATATGTAAAAGGTTATTTTTATATTGCAGAAAATAATTGACTTTGGTAAGGAAAACCTATTTTATAATAAGGGAAAATGAGGATCATAATCGGTAATAATATATGACAGTATGCTGGGCTTGGAAATGAATTTGTCTCAATAATGTTTGACAATCCTTTAGAGGTTTTAATACTTCAGGAATTTGCATTTGAAGGGTTTAGCATGTTCTTAATTTCCAGAACAGACAAAATATTGAAGAGAGTGTTTGAAGCACTGAAGAAAAAGGAAGGGGGGGAATACAGCAGAATATATATGAATGGAGAAGATATATGGAGGAATAAAGTTCATGGAAACTGCATCTCTTTGTAGGAAAAATGATTTCTGCCATTGTTTTAGCAATTATATAAAAATCTTGAATTGATTTAAGACTGTTTTATCCTGTCACATTCTAAAATTTTATAACTATAATTGGGGAAAAAAGATTCTGAATACATTCGTTATCTCCTGTATTGTCACTGAGAAGACTATAGCAGAAAGGTACGTAACATAAGTGTTTGTATGTGTAGTGGTCATGTACTGTTAAGTTCCAATACGTTTTGTTGAATCTAAATTTGTTTATATAGTGACATGGTTTCAGTTATACACAGTTTAGATTGTGAACAGCTTTCAGTTAAGAGGCAGCATAGATTTACAATCAGTCATTTTATTGTTTATAGTCAGAGATTGTAACAAGGAACATTGCTACATGGAACGATGAATTAGTTTACAGGATGTTAAATCAATCTTCTCTGCATACCTGTTCCTGTTTGAGACCTTACATCACAAGAGGGAAGAAAATATATGGTGGAGAGATTCTAATGTAAGACAACTGAATAAAATGTGTGCTAGGGCTTTCTCTGTTCTAAATTTAGCAGCTTTAGAGATACGTAATATGGGTAATTGAAACAATTTTCTTGAGATGCTGCCTTGTGCTGTCCAATTTTGTAGGATATTAGCACTGGATTATAGCAAGGGTTGTAAGGTATTCACACTATTGCAGTCATCCATTCTGTAGCATAGAGAAATTTTGATGTTAGATGCCAACAGTCTTGATTTTTAACAGTTGAGAGAATTCCTGAGAACAAAGAAATCCCAATAGTCCTGTAATCCTTAAGCATCAACCGGTGTCAAAGGGCTGAAGACTAAGGATTCTTGTCTTGTTAATTTTCAAGAGAGACCAACTTTTATAACAAATGAAAGAGAAAATTCGAGATCATAAAGTGCAGGTTGCTAGGTGCAGCATTGCAGCAAATGATTTTGCAGCAGTGATGTCTTCCTCCTTGAATTCAAGTTATTCATCCTGGCAATATTTCTAGAGAAAATGAATGGATAAAGCTACATTTTAGAACAGTTTCCCATGGGTTAAGTTTTATGGTGACAATGCGTGATCAAAGTCAAGGAAAAGATTTCAGTTGCTTTTGATGGTCTTCAAGCTACCATGCTTAGATTTTTTTCTAGGACCATATGAGGAAATACTAAACAAGGTCCCATACACGCACACAAAAATAATACTTTTTTTAATCTGCTTGTGAGGAATGAGGAAGACCATTATGCACATAGTCAGTAAAGTTGCAGTACTCCTAAATGTTTCCACAAAATCATATATGTTTTATATAAGAAGAAGGTTGAGAAGATAAGTGGACTACAGCCTGAAATCCACTGCACCATCCTATTCCAGTAGCCAAGTCTTCTCTTCTGTAGAATTATTTACTTCAAATGGATACACAATAGGATAAGAAATTAATTTGGGATTGAAAGTTTCAATTGGAAGAAAATGCATTAGAGAGTAGCTGTTCTATTAGTTTGGCACTGAATCTGAAGTGCCTCTTTTTCTTTTTTACCCCTATATATATGAGACTCATTTACAGTATTTATATAGGAATTTGATATTTAAGACACTTATCGGTATCCTTTCCCCCCCCCCCCCCATCTGTGCTTTTAAGGAGAAGAAATACAGGGGAGTCCTATCTGTAGAGAAACTAAGGACTGAAGCATACTTCGTATTTTGGAATGACTCTAGAATGGTATTTCCACAGTCTTTTGAGTTGTTGCACTCGGGGAACAATGTTTTCTACCTTTGAGATGTACATTAAACATAAATTCCACTGAAACTCACCAGTAAGACTGTGTATCTAGAAAATATCTTGGGTATGCCTCTATATGTCTATTTAAGAGAAGAGTGCAGAGGAGATTGGTTTAAATCAAATGCGTAAATTTAAATAAAAGGAGAATGGAAATGACATTCTGTGAAAAGAAAACATTTAATATCAGCATTTAACTCTACAATAACACGCTACTGATTTATCTTTTTTTCAACAGTTATTGAAACACATCCACATTTCAGAAGCAGAATATATAAGAAAGGACCACACCAGGTGTGTCTAGACACAGGAAAGCAGTATGCTTGACAGATGCACATTACAATAGATGTACCAACTTGAATAACAGAATGGGGTCTGGATTTTTTTAATGCAATTTTTAAACAACATCAAGAGAATTCTTTTAAAATAAACTTACATCTGACAAAAAAAAATTCCTTTATCAGTAGTAGCTATTGAAATGTAACAGTGCAAGACCTAGGCCTGTATCTCTACACTACTGGGCATATCTCCTTAGTCATTGGTGTACTAAGTGGCACTTAAAAGTTTAAATTAATTGTCCTGTAGGCCACTTTCTGCTTAATAATAAATACTAATATGGTTCTATTATTAGGTGGTGGGGAAAGGAGAAAATATTTTTAATTCAGTAAACCTTTAAATCAGCCATCTTTTATGGGATGGAAAGAAATACAGCCTGAAATGAGGAAAATCTAAAAGTGTCCCAGAGCAAATGGAATATTTATTTGTTTGTAAGCAGAAGGCAAAGGATACTTTATAGTTTTCAACCACTTTAAATTTAAAACTTTATGATTAGTCTGTGACTTGAGGCACTCTTGACTATGATTACTAGCTTTCATCTATGACACTTCAAACTTGCTATACAGAGCAGCTGGTGGAAATGCTTTCTTGCATAAAAGCCTTTGATGCCATGATGGATGTATGAATTGGAGGGGGATGTGTGTGTGTGGAGAGGTACAGAATGAAAAGTGCTGGGGAATTGGGGAAATAAATAATGAAGCCAGCTGATATTATGATGGCACAGCAGGAACAGTATGTTCCACTCTGGTTTGTGATTTTATTATCATGCTGCAAAAGAACTTGCTTTCTACACCAGTCTGTGGAGTTTTTGAAAGATTTTAACATGTTTAAACTCAAAACAGTAATGCTGTATCTCTATTTAGATGGGTTTTGCATCCTGGACTATGGTCTCTTTAGGCTTTAATCCTATGCTTTGATCTGCAGCGCTGTAAGGGTCCACTGAAGAACAATAGGCTTCTTAATTTATGTACACTATTTTATATCTTCATAGCTGTTCTGCCTAATTTCTTCCACCATCGTTGCTTTGTTGCTTTACTGTGTTGTGAAGATGTTAAAAAGTGTTAGTGCTTCGATAACTTACTAGTAACTATAAAATCTTTTAAAATGTAGCTCTACTTAACCTTTAGATTTCATTCTGATTGCAAATGAATTGATTTGCAAAAATCACTTATTTGTGTAGCGGCAAGCTGAAATACCGTCTTAAACACTGTAAGTATTAAATGAAAAAGAACAGGAGGCACCTAACAGCCTGCTAGAGACACCTTTCTGCATAACCCCCCAAATGTTGTTCCCTGGATAGTTAGATAATGGGATTCCCAAAGAAGAAGAGTAGTGTAACGTGAGCAGACTGCCAGCATCCAGCAAAGGCAGTCAGGGATCTGCCTGCGCAGTTCATTCCCATACAATACCTGAAGTTGTATAAAAGTGATGCAGAACAATTTGAAAAGCTTTCTAAATATTTACGCAAGGTTCAATAATGCTGTTCACACTGAGCAAAAGTAATAGTACAAGGAATATACATTTTTCCTTTTGCATAGCCGAGATTTGAGCAGGTTGTAGCGTGTTACGTAGCAATGTACGATCTGGTTTGGTTTTACTGTTTGACTACTTTTTATAACTTTTAATCACAGTGTAACTGGAACACAGTATCTGTGCTCTATTTTATTTTGAGCTCTGATGTCATTGATAGAAAGGCTACAAATAAATACGGTATTTTTGGGGTTACTCGCTTTCTAACACGGCAAAATCGTTTTCTCTCCAGCCAAAAAAAGAGCAGCATACTCTCTCAAGTGAAGCTGCCAGCGTTGCTCAACAAGTAACCGATTAGGATTAACAGAAACTTTCCTGCATCGTTTCTCTGTGTGCATTTCATCCGTTAGTTACAGAGACGAATACAACAACCGGACGCTTTGCTTTCCCCTCTGGGCTTGGACTAACATCGGGCTTCACCTCCGCGGAGCCACGGCTCTGGGCGTGACCATCCCAGCTCAGTGGGACCGCCTGTACCCCTCTGGAGCGCGCTCTGGGGTCTTGGGCCTGTTCGCCTCCCCTTCCCGGCCCAGCCCCGGGCAGCCTTTAGCCCGCTGTGCGGGGCGATCCGCTCCCCGGGCCGCCAGCGCAGCGCCGGCGGCAGGCGGCGCCGCGGCAGCAGCAGGCGGAGGAGGAGGAGGAGGAGGAGGAAGGCCACCGCCGGCCCCCTCTCGCCGCGCAGAGGCGCAGGCAGAGGGCGCTTTCGCCATGCGCGGCCACCGCCGCGCACCCCTCGGCCGCGCTGCTGCTGACAGGCGTCCGGAGAGACCTCCGCGGCGGGCGGAGCCGAGCCCCTCGGCTCGGCACGGCACAGCCCGCGCGGGAGGACGAAAGGGACTCCCGGGT
>JAAGNO010000540.1:49796-60819 GCA_033439905.1 Ceryle rudis | reverse complement strand
AAGAGCCTGGAGAATAAATCTTATGAAGAGCAGTTGAAGGAGCTGGGACTACTTAGTTTGAGGAAGAGAAGGCTAAGAGGAGACCTCATCACTCTCTACAACTACCTGAAAGGACATTGCAGAGAGGTTGGTGCTGGTCCCTTCTCACAGGTAATTAGCAATAGAACAAGGGGGAATGGATTCAAGCTGCAACAGGGTAGGTTTAGACTGGACACTAGGGAAAAATTTTCACAGAAAGAGTAGACAGACACTGGAATATGCTGCGCAGGGAGGTGGCTGAGTCACCATCCCTGGATGTGTTTAAGAGTCGTTTGGATGTAGTGTTAGGGGATATGGTGTAGGGGAGAACTTTGTAGAGTAGGACTGATGGTTGGACTCAATGATCCCAAGGGTCTTTTCCAACCTGAATGATTCTGTGATTCTGTGATATCCTGACCATAGGCCATCTGCACAGACAGAGCTGGGATTGTACCATTGGTCTCATATTGTAGTGTCACTTCTCTGTTACCAAGTATAGCTTGGGAGTTCAAAAAATACCTTAAAACAATTAAAATTCCCTTTTAAAACCTTATGGGGGAAAAAAAAAAAGGTACATAAGGAACCAGAAAGGAAGGTAGGAGGAGAAAAAAAACAGTGGTTTTCCCATGGATTTCAGAATTCACTTTTCATTCTTCTAATTGTCTTAATTTCTTGTTGTAAAACACACCTCAAACCTAAAGCCAAATAATCAACAATTCTCCAATCATCTGCTATAGTGAGGGGGTAGCCAGAGCAAGCTTAAGATAATCTAATATTATGCCTTTCTAATTTAATTGTGATTCATTATCAAATCTGTTTTGCTTAAAACAGAATTTACAGCTTCAGTCCCTCTTTTAGTCTTAGAGGAAGTTAAGTGTTCAGTGTGAAATTAAGCTCCATTGATTGAGTTTTGTACTTTGCATTAAAATAGCATTCAAATCCATGAACATTATGCAGGAAGGAACAACAATAAAGCCCCTCAAAATTGCCAACAGGTTAGAAAGGTGACTCAAATGTTGGATTTGTGACAGAAAGCTGTCTCAGGTGAAATTGCTAAATGTCAAAGTCTTTGGCAGGATGCCACCTGCATGAACAATACCAATTAGATGTGCTACCTTGTGTGCATTATTCAACTTCTCATTTTGCCAGTATTAAAATATAGGTGTTGAGATGGCAGTATCACTGATACTACCAGTGCAGAAGGTTCTTTGAAGATAAAGACTGGGCCTGAAAAATTTAAATTAAGCAGCAGCAGATTTTAGATTTTAAATAACCCTCCTTAGCTTGCAGGAAACCAGAAATCAGGTTTTTTAAACCCTACATTGAATAGAAAAAAAAAAATTTCTTGAATCAGCCAGAAGCATTGATTTGCATTGTGCCTTGACACTTGGTATTTTCATCTGGTCCCTTTCAAAGGTTCTTGGAGATGGTAGCTATCTGAATGTGAGCAGGACTCTGAGGATTGAGGTACATTAAGCTCATTCATTAATATGTCATTGTGGCTGTTTTATACAAATTTGCTTTGCCATCAGATGACTGTCTCCCAAGTAGTCCTATTGTAATAAGAGGACAATACACTGCCTATTTCTCAGGAGGTGCAGGGACTATGAAGACAAGCACCTAAGATAAGTGGTATTTAGACTCTGGAAAATGAATCTCCTTCAAATGCACCAGACTCCTTCAAAACATTAAATATACCAAAGCAATTTAGTACTTTGAAGTGAACCCTCAGTCTCTGCTGTTGTTCAGATCACTTCATTGTTCAAAAACCTTTAAATGTTCCCTGGAGCAGAGGCTGGGATTCAATTGCCTACTGCAGAGTCTATATAAATCTCAAATCCCTTTACTGTACCTGGGATCTAATTATGCTTAGTTTTCTTTGGTACATACATTTAATTTTCTTTTTTCTCCTCTTGGTTCCAATAAGTCTCTCTGTTCTTACTGTGAATTTCCTCTGTACCTTGTTTCTTTCTTGTATAGGTTAAAAATTTGTCTTCTTTACACAACTTTTACCACCTTATGGGTGTTACCAGAAGGAAGGGGAAGGATATCTAAACACACTAATTTTTGTTTTTTTTCAAATGGCATTTGAACATATTGCGGAAATACTGCAATTTATTAAATTAACTATGAATTAGTTCTAAACAAGTTTTATTTGAATAAATTCTGCAACTACTCTAGTTTCATAGTAGCACACATAAGCATGTGAAATTCTTTAGCCCTGACAGGACAAAATACCTCTTAGCTGAAGAAATTGCTCATTCAGTTTTCGGATTTTTTTTTCTGTTCTTGTAACCAAGTGTTTAACAACATGCAGACCTTGATAAATGACAACCTCAAACATCTGTCTTTAAATAGCAGCAATTCCATCTGTAAATAAAACTGTTTCTGTTCCCCTGCATTGGGCCGTGAGTTCACAATGCACAGACTGGGCAAGCAGATGACAGCACACAGAAAGACTTCCATTTCTTGAGACTGAGGATTACCATCTGGTTTTCTGCTCCAGCTACAAACTGAGCCCTAATAATAGCAGAGAGGGTATGTGCACTCAAAACACAGAAACAACACAATGTCCTTTCTCCAGCTGAGCAGGTCTTTTAATATTTTTTTAACAGTATTTTTAAAATACTCAATTTCTTTTAAGAGAATGTATGTTCTTCGCCTAATTAATTGCTCTTATTTTGCAAAGTTGAGAACAAGTCCTGTGGCTTAGGTCATATTCAGCTGGATCTTATTTACTAATGCTTCTGGCAAACAAATTACTGAGTGCCCCCTTACTGAATGAATTAATGAGAATTCCCAGTTCAATATACATTTACTGAGCTGATGGCTATGTTTGCTTTGGGTTTTTCAATGTGGGCAAGCCTCCCAAAAGTGATACTGATGACCTGATTTCTTCTGTATGCTATTGAAATGGTGCTCTGGCCACTTTACCTACCATTTGTTTCAGCTGCTTAGCTTTTAGCCAGAAAAAAACCTAAGCATTTTTGATTTGCAGTTTCATTAGTGAAAAGTACATTTACTGATATTTTACATTTCTATGTGAATGAACCTGAGGGTGAGTACATGATAACTTGAGATAAATCTTGAGATAAGGGTGTAAGACTAAACACAGAGGGTAACTTATTTGCTTTAAAACCTAGAAGGGATGAATGAATATCCTAACAGGAAAAAAGGGACTGTGACATTTACTTAGCCTGTTCTTGGAAGCAGAAATTTTCTGCTTACAGCTTGGGATTGTGAAAGGTGTGTTTTCCACCCAAGGTCCTCCCTTCGCTTCTCATTTTTCCCAGAAAATGCTGGGAGAAGAATTTTACAGTTGTAACTGTGGAACGGCTCTCACAATGCAGGCAGATCAGTTAATTTTCTTGGTCATAGGCTGAGATTGAACCATGCCTCCCTTTCACAGTGAAGCAGGACCTCTGTTTGCCACCATGCCTGTTCATAGCAGTCTGGTGGTAGTAACAGGTTTCTGGAGAAAACTCAGTGGTGTAAGCAAGGCTGTCCAGGTGAAACGAAGGCTGCCCACCCGTGAGGGTGTGAACCCATATGGCAGATGGACCTTGACTCTCATGTCTGCCAGGGACAGCGAATGTAACAGCCTCATTAAAGGAGGTCTCTGGGGCAGAATTTAATGTGGAAAAGAAACAAAAAAGACTGAGCCACTATCAAACAATCGTCTGCGTTGTTTTAGGCGCGCTTCAAGGGAAACTCCCTAGCTGCAAGGGTCAGATGTGTATTAGCCCCTCCCCAGATCACCCTCCTAGGAAACCGTGCCCCAAATGCTTCCTGATGGACCCCAGAGCTGTTCTCAGTGCCTGCAGGGAAGCAGCTTTTTGGACTCGGGAACTGTTTTAATGAAATAGCTGAGGAGGGGTGGTTGTTCCTATACATTGTTGTATGGTCCGTACCCCTGGTATGCATATCAGCAGACAGAAAACACTCCCCACAGTCCTTCTTGCTGTACAAGTCCCCGCTGCCTCCCCAGCCTCCCCAGCCTCTCTGCAGCCAGAGGTTTGCATCTTGGAAACAGGAGAAGAGAGCACACCAATTTTTTGCAATTATTCTTGTCTGGTTTGTCTTACTCTTCTGTGAGTGTGTCTCGCAGAAAAAGAAGAGTAAGACAAACCAGACAGCAATAATTGCAAAATAGCCCTGCTTTGAAATCAGGCAAACTGCCAGAAAACTCTTATTTAAAAAAAAAAAAAAAAAGAGAGAGAAGAAAAAAAATAGTACTGGAGACTCAGCTCTCTCGCATAAACAGCTTCCTTACTAAGACAGAATCAGTGCATGCAGGCACATGCTGCTTTTTCTCAGCAGACAGAAATAAAATGCATGCCACCCATTCACTGTTTGCATCATTGTTGTCACGCTCGCTGGCAGCATCACCAAGTAGTGCAAGCTTGAAATATAGCACTGTGGGAGATCTGTTTGGTTTGGGTCATTAATTCAACTTCCCAGGTTCTGTCCTCCTGCTCAGGATAACAGGAAATGGTATCAGAAGGTGGTGCCTGCTGGAGCACAGGGTGCCCTCTGGCCAGCAGGACCTTGGCTCCACCAAACATCTCCACACCCTTCGAACAGAAAACTCAATGTTCTGTATTCTTATGGCTTGGAACAAGCAAATATTTCATCACAAGCTGTACATTTCTAAACTGATCTGTCTTGCACAACATCACTATGCATTCAGGCAGTTCACTCTAATTATAACATTTTGCATCTGCTTCTGTTAAGGCGCTGAAGTTTCTAGTATGTTTTCTTGAGTTGTTTTATTTTTAAACAAATTGTTTTGGTGTCTGTCTATCAACAGCTGTACTCTTCATTTTATGCAATTTATACACAATCATTTTCTGCAATGTGTTCTGATACTGCAGCTCAGCTTCAGTCTTGAACTCACAGAAATCCTTTGAGAGGCTGCCGATCAGGCTTGCAGGTCATCTGCAATTGAATTATTTTTCCCCAAACTCATGGCATTTGTTCTTGAATAATAAATAATACAATTTAAGCCCTCACAAAAGCATGGCAATTGTTAGGGGTTCTTCTACGAGGTTTGTGCCTTATAGCCCTCCAGCCTCAGCCAGAAGCAGGCTGGTACATGTGGGTGAGACGTTTGACTCCTTGGAGTCAGCTGGTATCACCCCCACTCCATCATTCACCTCAGTAACAGCAGAGCCTGCGAGCTCTGGGTGATGTTAACAAGGTTATCTGGAGCATCTAACCTCAGCCAGTGTTAGGCTTGACATTATCAGCAGCTCAAAGTAGAGAACATAAACAATGAGCTGGATTGGAGTTAAAAATCACCAGACAGCAACTGGAGTGCAGGGCTTGGCATTTGATCACATCGGTTCTTGACACAGTGTGAAAACTCAAACAAGTAGTTTATTTGGAGTAAAATAATGAAAGACCAAAGAAAAGACAGAATACGAGTATAGTGCTTAAAAAAAATATATATATTCTTCATGTTTATTTGTATAATTCCAAATGAAATGTGTTTTCTATTAAATGTTTCAATCGTTTTTAAAAATAACAGTGTCAGAATCTAATGGACAAGCTGTTGTCTAATATATCTCTCTGACAATATCTATTGAACACAGTCTACTGCAACGTTTCTGATATTAATGTTCACAGATAGCATCCCGGTTTCTTTCTTTCTGTGGATCATCAGCACATCTTATTAAGCGTGATTTTGTTATTTCTAGTGGATTTTTTTCTCTCTAAGTTGTGCCAATAATAATTTAAGATGGCATTACACCACGTTGTACATTGCCACAAACCTGAGCTGGCTGGCATACATTAGCAGGGATGTGCAGTGACTCAGGTACTAAATGTATGAGGACACTTGTACGCTCCATCATTCTTCTGTTGGTATTTAACACCAAGACAGCAATTAAATAATTAGATATATGTTAATATTTGCTTGGTCTAATCTTCCTGAAAAAAATACCTGGGCAGTATCTTTTTGGTCAAAACTTGGAGATCTAAATATCTGAGGGGGAAAAATTGAAGTTTGTGTATCTGAAACACTGAAGTTCTCTCACTTTGCTATGTGTGACAGCATTACTGCTGACAATAACAGTTATTTGCCAGTAGCCAGCACTCTAAGCAGTAAGGCATAAGCAAACCACCATTAATGTATACTGTATTTAATATTTTTCAGTCCCAAGCAGGACACAGGCACCTCAATTTTAAGATTTAGAATTCTCAAAGTATGATTTTGAGGCTGGAAAACGACAAAGGCATGTGTTGTCATATATAGGTGGGATTCCATGTTTTTCATGACTGTGTGACCTCCCCGTCCCCAATGGGTGTTGTATCAGGAAGGATGTGATGGTGCGTGTCTCTGGGGCAGTGAGGGCTAAACCAAGTAGACTGCCATGCTGAACAAAGGTTCGATTCATATGTTTTCTTCCTTGAAGGGAGTGAGAGAAAGAAACATAAGTAAAATATAGCAAAAGCTGTTGTGAAACAAGTCCGTTGCTGTTCTCTGAAAAACAAGTATATGAGGAGTCATTTTTAGAGGTGTACTGAAGCAGCAGGGAAACCAGGGGTGGCTGCAGCCACACTTCCCTCAGGGGCTGTCACTGCTCGCCAAGGACTAAAATCAGCCGTCTTCTTAAAAGAGGACATGGTGCTGACTGTGTGGCACAAAAAAATGTCTTCTGTACAAAACCACAAGATATTTCCCACTCCAAAGCAAGATCTTTAATAGTAGCTGTTCTTGTAGTAATTGGAAAAGTTATTCTGATTCCCCCCTTTTTTTTTTTTCTGCAAAAAATATCCCCAGTTGTAATTTATGCTCTTGAAGAGCAGTTTGAAAATCAGTCCAGCTGATCTAGAAAACTCAAAATCCATTGGAATCAAACTTCTTCACTGATTGCTCAGCTGGAGTCAGAATAACAGAGTCTATTACTGAGTGCTGATTAGTGAAAAACCAAATTAATTCAATTGTTCTTACTTATTGCACTCAGAGATGTTGCTGGCAACTTCTATTTCAAAGGTCTCTCCCTCACCAGTGATATTAAGTAAAATAGTCATGTTAAGGCTGACGAAGTACATTTTAAACAGATGTGACTAGACAAGAAGCTCAGTGAGGTATTTTATCTGTAGTCACTGTGTGAATTAAACTATGAGTAACTCCTAGAAGACTTTTCCTATGTGCAGCAACAGATCGACTGTCATCTGAAGTCATATAGTCTTAGAATCATTTAGGTTGGAAAAGACTTTTGAGAGTCCAACTGTTAACCTAACGCTGCTGGGTCACTATTAAACCATGTCCCTAAGCAGCACGTCTACACATCTTTTAAATATGTCCAGGGATTGTGACTCCACCATTTCCCTTGGCAGCCTCTTCCAGTGTTTGACAAACCTTTTGGGGAAGAAATTTTTTCTAAACCTATCCTGGCACAACTTGAGGCCATTTCCTCTTGTCCTATCGCTTGTTACTTGGGAGAAGAGACTGACCC
The DNA here is from genome assembly GCA_033439905.1 of Ceryle rudis. Lineage (NCBI taxonomy): Eukaryota > Metazoa > Chordata > Aves > Coraciiformes > Cerylidae > Ceryle > Ceryle rudis. Next base: position 53,338 of record JAAGNO010000540.1, on the reverse strand, counting down.
CCACCTCACTACAACCTCCGTTCAGGTAGCTGTAGAGAGTAATGAGGTCTCCCTTGAGTCTCCTTTTTGCCAGGCTAAGCAACCCCAGTTCCCAGAGCCACTCCTCATAAGACTTGCTCTCTAGATCCTTCACCAGCCATCCACAGAAGTGGAAAAATAGGTGTATTTGTTATATAGCTCTGACAAATTACCAATATTACCAGTAAGCTGTGGTAGCACCTCCACAGTCTCCTGAGAAGGTAAGGTTTCTGCTGTGCTAGGTCCAAGAGGCACATACAGGAGCATCCCCCTACAACTGTACAGCAAAATCATGTCACGTTGAGGTGTTGCATGTTGGATGTCATTTGGCTAAATCATCCAGTCTCTCTTCATTCCCTCTTTTGTGCGTGGTACGAATGTGAAGTTTGGCTTTGGCACTTCCCTTGCCAACACACGTGAGCCAAGGCACTGTGGAGGGCAGGAAGGATGGGGAGCATTGACCCAGTGTCAGCACTCACTGGGGTTGGGACACTGCAGAACAACCCCAAGCCTCAAATGCTGGGGAGGTGAGTCTCCACAGGCTGCAAAAGTGTCAGGTGAATGAGACAGAATGTGTAACATGGCAAACGTAGTGTTTTCCAGCAGTATCTTCTCTGAAGTTGAGAGCGGACACAGTCAGGGCTTGATTTACACAAATGCTCACTCCAGATGTTCACTCACCTTGGACAAATTGGGACGCAAACAGAAGCCACAGGAGTTACCCTGACTTGGAAGATTAACTTCTGTGCAAAGAGAAGTTCTTTCTGCCAGCATATCTAGGCTTGCGGGGTTTTAGGGGTGTCAGACAGGTAGCTGTCCATGAAAAGGAACATTTATTTCATGGCCAACTGAAAGGTGAATTTTCAGCAGACAATTACAAAATAAAAATCAAATACATGTGTAGAAAAGTGATAGTATGTTTCTATGTTTCATAGCAGTGCTGACAAATTTTACCACAGACAGTGTTTATTGATTTTTGGCAGCACTCCTCGAAAAGAAAGTAGTTCTTACAGCAATTTTTGGCGCTAAATTATCAAGGTGTGGTTATTTCATATTTTGACATTCAGTAGTTAAAATAATGAGAAAAGCAAGAGACTGCACTTCTTGCCATTGGAGGAATGGCATGAGATTGCAGTGTATTTCTCGTACCTGCCCTACACAGCTGCTAATGCATGCATCTCAGCATATAGCTCCAGCAGTTTCTTGAGACTGCACCAGAATGTGTTTCTAAGAGAAAGTCAGGAGGCAATAATTACAAAGTTCAAATAGTCCTCCGAAAGATCACAAAAAATAATTTGCAATGTACAGAGCTGTGGACTTTATATTTTCTTATATATATATGTAATGCATATATAGATGTATCATTGAAAGCTACTAAATGAAATCACACTTAATTAGGCTAAACTCTGTCAAAACACAAAGGAATATGTGTCTTCATATTTTGCAAAATATGAAGAGACTTCGCAACTTTAAAACTAACTTTTATCCTAAAAGTGCCAAAACCCATTAACTTTAAATGAGACTTTTCAAAACAGGATTCAACCTTTTCAATCCAATTGCAACATATTTTATTCAAATGCACACACTGAAACATAAAATGATGACAATAATTATTCCTGGAAGGTATTAAAAAGTTGGTCTGTATATGTAAAATGACTTATGGCTCTGGCAGAGGTGCGTCGCAAGCAAATAGATGGAGTGTAAACACTTCATGCTCCTCTAGCATCTATTAAGGTCCTTGAATCATGTTAAATGAGTTCAGACTGTTGCTGTGCAATAGACTGCCTGCACTCAATTAGATATGCACAAAAATCAGAAGATTGAAGAAACTGTCAACAGTACAAAAGTGTTTTCTTGAAAAAGTTAGCAAGGGAAGACCAGAAGTGAAGGTAGAAAAGACTGCACAAGCTGCAGTCCCAAGGACTGGCTGTTCAAATGCCTGAGCAACATGGAGAAACCATAGGGGAGCTCAGCTGCCAAGAAGTCTAAAGGCATTTCAACAGCACATTTGTAAAGTGTAATTTTGCAAAGACTTATAAACTGACCAAATTGGGCAGGTTTTCCTGGATTAGCAAAAGACGTGGCCTTGCCATGAAAACTACTGCTCTGCCAGACTTGATGTTCTGCTACAAAGTGTAGTTTTCTTCATGGAATAAATGTTATAATGTTCCTTGGATGTAAATGTTATTAAATAACAACAATAACCACACGGAAGCAGCTCTCCAACATGGAAAATGTCAATATTTACACAGAGCAAAGCTAGCTGTGGTGAAAATCAAGGTGTTAGAATATGAGGGGTGAGGCAACCCAGCAGCAGTCAGTTTTACATCCTCCACCCACCACATGGACATACAAGTGGGTGTGTTTTGTTGCTATGCTAGCTACAAGTCAGTGCTGAAAGCTCACTGCTCATTGGTAACTATGTGCTTCAAGTAAATAATGACCATTTTAAAAAAAGGATGAAAAGATGTCTTCGAGCAGGAGTTTCTTGGTTAATACCTCCCTGAAAAAGCAGTCAGATTGTCACTGAAAAAAATAAGTCTTTTTTTCTTACCTTCCCCATCACCTTCTCTTCTGTAACAAGCAATGAGCATTGCTGCTCTAGTCCCACACCAATCTTGGGCTGCTGAACTGTGTGAGACCTCAGCATGATATGGAACTCATGTGAGTGTGTAGCTGTGATCATCACAGTGGTAACTGGGGAAGCCTGATAGAAATGCAGTCTCCTGTGTTTGCCCAGGTTGCTCCAGGCTTTGTTCTCTCTGGAGTACAGTTCCCAGCCCATAAAGTGGGGTTATTGCTTTGAACTAGATGAATGCTGTGGGGGTAAATACATTCAAGAATGGAAGATACATTCATCTTGTAATAATGAGGAACCATCAAAACCAGTGAGAGTCACTTGGACTGTCAAAGCCTCTTTGCTGCTGTGAAAGTGACTGGCATCTAAATGAATGCTGATCTTGTTGCAGGACTAAAGCACTTGATCAGAAAAGAAGGACAATCCTCCACACATTGAATTTAAATATCATGATGGTCAGTTTGTGAAGAACAAGTTAAGTGACCTAATACAACTTTTTCCCTCTGCTCTGTAGGAGGTACATGCAGCTGCTGGCAGCAAATATAGGATTACCTATGAAGTTCCTGAGCTGGGGAAAAGTCTCTATCCACATTTTGTCCAATTTTCTCTGTAGGACATCCTCTGTGAACCGTGTCTGGAGTGCCACACACATGATGAAGAAGCAGGATGCTTGGAAACCATATGCGGATGGACTGAATAAACGAGTCAAAAGGGGAGAGAAAGGACAGACAGCCTAGGTAGGTGATGGAGCATATGCTCTACAAATCCACACTGTCACAAGCCAAAGCAAACAAAGCAAGCTGGGGAAAATTACAATGGTTTAGATTTCCTAAATATGACACATTTTGTTATATTTTGAAAAAGTTTTCCCTTAAGGAGCATCCTTTCATTTTAATTTGTAGAAGGCTGACAACTCATCCTATTAAAATATTTTCCTTTTGCTGGA
>JAAGNO010000540.1:23920-49696 GCA_033439905.1 Ceryle rudis | reverse complement strand
CCTTAAGGAGCATCCTTTCATTTTAATTTGTAGAAGGCTGACAACTCATCCTATTAAAATATTTTCCTTTTGCTGGAAGGATTTTTTTTTTTTAACTAATCCTAAACTCTATTTTTCCCTCTTATAGTCATTAACTACCTCACTATTTTGAGACATGACCAGCCCAGTACATTTCTTGCAAGCTGTAGATGTTGAGTTCCAAAGTTTTGGTAGAACATGTACTCCAAGAAGCTGAAAAATCTTTCCAAGGCCCTCAAGACAACCTAGAGGTCTCTGGTTAAAGACCCAGTTCTGTAACTGTCATGTGTTACTTGATGGAAACAGGAGAGAGTGAGGGCACCGCAGTTAGGAGAGCTGAATCCCTCTTGGGCAGAGCAAGAGGCAGAGACTGTGAAAGGCAGCAAGGAAAGGTGTGGTTTAGACTTAGGTAAAATGTTTTATATAGGAAGGACAATTCAGCCCTGCTACAGACTGTTGGGGAAAGTGAGAATCTCATTTAGGAAAGTCTTTAAGATTACCTGTTAAATGGTACAATTGCTTCATCCTGGGGCTGGATGGCTTTCTGTGGTCCTGTCCAGATTTTTTTCCATGCTTTTTCTATAGATCACCATTTGTTAGATTTTTCTTCTTCTCCTACCATGATTTACCTACAGAAATAACTTTTGAAACAGTTTTCAACCATTTCCTCTGAAATGGCATTCCCTAACTGTTGTACTTTCAGCCTCTGACTGGAGGAGAAGAATAGCATCTGGAACATCACCTATCCAAGATCTCATCCACAAGCACAAGAAACCCTCAGAAATTACAGGAAACCTGGATATGTCCTGAAACAATGTCTTTCAAAGAGTTTAGCTGCATCATGATTTCACATTTCATCTTTCTAACCACCCCAAACTATTCTGGAGGTCACCTTACCCTTTTCTTGGAGGACATCTGTCCCACTTATACTCCAACCTATCCTACTATCCACATACAGATTCTCCAAAAGCTTGTATTGATTAGTACTTCTCATAAAGGTGGAAACTCTTTGTCACATCTGATCCAGGAGTCTCTGCTTGCTAACAGGCATAACGTTGATGTATGGGGACCCATGAGCGCCAATGACAGGAAAGCTGTTTCAGGAGCATCCATGCACAGTGAAGGTCAGTGAAGGCTGGGCACTGACATCAGCTGCGGCCGTGAGAGCCTTGCAGGAGCGTTCCAGTCTTTCGCTCTTTTGACATTGGTAAAATGAATCACTCCTCTGGTAACGTTAAAGGTCCATTTGTGTGTATAGCTGGGAACAGGAAGAAGAGCTAGTAAATAAGACTGGAGATGTTATGGCTAGCTGCTTTTTGTTCCATTTGATCACTTGAACAGACTGCTTACTCTAGACTATTTGGAATGTTTATTATACATAAGGATTTGTGGACTTTCAGTTATGCTGGTTTTTTTTTAAGTTGATAGAATTATACTGAGTATTAATTAAAATTCGGAGACCCTGATTGATGGGGAATGAAGTACTATATACTAGATAGTACCATCTATAGACTTGATAGTATCAAGTCACTGGCTAAAGGCACTGTTCTCTGCGCTGTGCTAGTACAATGCTTCCTTATGTTAAAAGGCACCAGAAACTCACGGAAGAGAAATGTGGATAAATAAAGTGAGAAATAGAATGGTAAATCTAAGTACAAGAACAAACATAAAGAAATAAATTATTATAACTTTATTGCACGTGTATTACCAAATCTGAAATATCTGAGCAGTTTTCTGTTGGGGGGAAGAATTCTTCTGTGGAACTGTAACAACCTCTACACCTTGTTTGGAAGAGGCAAGTTTTATTAAAATACTGCAGGCCAATTAATTTTTATTCTATTAATTACTAGAAATGACTAACTGTGGGCAAGCCCTGAGAACTGACTCATCTCAGAACTTGTTCAGAGAAATGATCTGAACTAATTTATGCACAGAAGGTTCACACTGGCCATCACACTCAGTAGCTAGCAAAATACAATTTTTAATGATGATTGCTTAAGGTATAGAAAAAGAAAAACATCAATGAAAGGAAAGAAAAAGAATTAGGTCACTTTGCACATAAATCTCTCTGCATAGCTATCTGTCAAGAGCTTTCAACAAAGGGCAGTTTGGAGGGTGGACTCATTCTAGTAGGAATGTACTCTTTGGGAAATTTGACCAAAGTATAGTGTTCTCCAGATGGGTGGAAAGTCCCATCTTAATGCATCATAGTACTTACAAAAAGGCAAAAGCAATTTCTGGTAGGATCCTGGGAGTGTTCTCTGGGTTTTCTGCTATAAACAGTAGGCAGTTAAAACCAAGGAAACTTTAACCCTCCTGATGAACTGAAGCACTGAACTCGACTACTCAGAAGACTGCAAGGATTCTCTGGCAGAAATTGTTGTGATTTGCATAAACTCGACACATAATCTGAAAGATCTGTGGAAACAAAGGTTCAGCACATCTGAAACCTTGCACTAGAACACTTATTTATAAAAGTATCAAGGGGAGCAAATATTTTGGGCTTATAAAGGATGAAAAACAAGGTCTTCTATGAACTTGCTTAATGCTCTGCTTACTGAATGGAGAAGCAAGAATGTTAAAGGGTGGTGTTGGAAATTTCCTTTGTTCTTCTCGTTGAGCTTCTGAAAGGCCAAATACTTTTCCTCTGGATTTTCAGAAGGAAAATTTTCATGTTTTTTCTCCAGAGAGGTAAATTGAAACTTCTTACAACCAGAACATTAGTGTTTAATACACTTCAGTAGTAAACTGAGACATAGCTTTCCTCTGACACCTATGCCCCTTGCAGTCTCTCTGAGGTCCTGCTGCCCACCAGAGCTCCAGATGCAACCTTAGAGTCACAAACATTATGGGACCAAAAGCTGGTGCTGTGGTGGTTCGCACTGCACTATCCAAGCCCCTCACCCTGCAGATCAAGCCAGATTGTAACAGAACTCCTTCCACCTACTGCTCTCCCACACTGGGTAGGTTGACTACCAAAATTATATCTTAATGACCCAGTGCAGATCATGGATTCCAGCCCCCTGGACCCACATGTAGGAGGAATTTGGAGTGTTAGATGTTATTTATCTCAAGCTTGTCTTTTTGCCTTTTCTTACCTGCCTGCTTTAATTTTCAAGATCTAAGGAAATTGCACAAAGACATCCCAGCCCCAGAAGCAGGCGATGCACCTGAGGGGTGCCTATATGGGCATGGATTCACCCACTGTCTCCTGGTGCTGTGGGGGCATGTTAAGGCCCCAGACCAGGTAGTGGGACTGACACAGCCCATGAGCATGAGCTGCCCACATATGCAGGCAGCAGCAGAGCTGTGCACAGGTTGCTTTCCTGCAAAGTTGCCTGATGAGATTGTCAATGGCCGAAGCACACTCACTGCAGCCTGCTGTAGGCTTTGGCTTCCTTGATTGGTGAAACACAGGAAAGTCAAGGGGGGAGAAGTTATTTCATAGTGATGCCTGCAAAGAGTGTGATTCATTTATTTGTTCTTCTGTGAACACCCTAGCCAGATGACTAAGGCAGATCTGCAGACTAATGACCCAGAAACAGTAGAGATAAATTTCATATGTAAAGGAAAGAAAAAATTAAGTTAAAAGGCATACAAAACTGCCATTTTCCTAAGTTCAGTGGATTACCTCACAACCTGAGCCCTAGCCAACACCAAGAATATAGCACAGAGACTTCCTTGGGGGCTTTTCTTCTACCTTTTCTGTCTCCTAGGGTGGAGTAACTGAGGTTAGCTGCACCTGTGACTGCTTACATTAGCAGCACATAAGCTCACCATTAGCTTCTGAAGCTCTTGGATGTGGGGGTGAGGATGACCTGGTGGTTTTTTGTTTGGATTTTTTTGTTTGGTTGGTTTTTTTGGGGGGTTTTGGTTGGTTGGTTTTTGTTTGTTTGTGGTGTTTTTGGTGTTTTTTGTTTTTTGGTATTTTTTTCCTGGTTCAGGTTCAAGCTGCTGACGTGGGAGCTGGTGCTTTTACTACACTTTTTCCTTCCCTCAGGTAAGATATTTGTACTGGCAGGGGGGGTGGATAGAAAAAGGAGGAAATCAGCAGGTGAAATAAGTCTGCTTTGGTAGTTTGGGCTACTGAGCTCCTACTGGTGAGGCAGGAACCTGTCCCCTTCCTAATCAGAGGATGGGTCTGCAAGGCGGGATGCAGCAATGATTTCTGAGGAGTTAAAAAAAGACTATGTGAGCATAGTGGGGAAAAAAAATGCATCTTGACTTTGCTTCAGATCTACTTATAAGAAACCCTTCTGTGAATGTAAAGTGTCAAGCTCCAAAGTGAATGTGAAACAATATTCTGCAGGCTAGCTGGTTGAACTGTGGCTAATACCAGCCTGATGCTAAGCTAATGCAAAAGAGTTAAGTATTTTTTCTTTGTTAGACCCTCAGTGATGTTCCCTGGGAGGCTGTATCTGTGGTGCAAGTGTTGGGTTTAGGCTGTTGTGCCGCTCTCAGCCTGCGGTTCCTTAGTGCTAGTGAAGTGTTGTATACACAGTTGTAGCAGGCGAGGTGCTCTGGGTGCCTATGGAAGCTGCTGTGCCTCATTCCAGCACCTTCCCAGGGAAATGCGTGGCAGGACTCTGCAGAGGGCAGGATTCCCAGCGTCTGTGTGTGCATGTCCATGCAAGCCTGCGATCATAAATACACTCAGACTCCTGCATGAAAAGCTCCAAATACCTCTGATTTCTGGCCTTCCTCTTGGCATGCTGCAGTTACCCTTTTAAAAAAAAGGTGCTTTTATTGAATGCAACTTGAAAGTATTAAGCTGTGAACAGCATGTGACCCTGGCATCAGATAAATCCCTTTTGACTTCTCGGTCATATAATCCCATGTGCAGCTCACAGGGTGAGGTGGGAAAGTTCTCTTCCCATTGCATCCCCATGCAGCTCGCTAGGTGGTATCTGACACAGAGGTATTATATACTGGCCCTTATACAAGCCATTAGGTTCAAACCCTTGTTTGGCTCTAGTCATGCGTTCTGGAGAGTGGCCCTGAGTAGTTAAAAGCTCATGCCTTGATCAATCTTAGGTTCTGTGATTTCTTTGAGTATTTTACCATTCCTGTACCATGATATGGGCTGTAAATGTTAATGAATCTCCCTTATTACATGGTTTGCAATAGGAGAATATTGCTTCTCACTGTACCACTCTAAACAGGCCAGTCTCTGGAACCTGTTAGCTGGCTTCCTCAGCTTTACCACTACCAGTTTTACCCTTTTCCAGTCTTGACTCTGCCAGAGGCTTTATTCTGTGGGGCGCATCAGATGTTTATTCCACACAAAGTTCACAATCCTTTATAAAGTCAAAGTTACTGAAAGGCGTACAACGCTGTTTCCTCGTGCTTTCTCTTTCCTAATTAGTTTTGTTTTGTAATTCGTATGGTCTAGCAAAGTGTATCCACATTTCCATCATAAATGCCACAGGAAAGACGTATTTCACACCCAATGCTTTTTTTAAATATTGAGTTTTACCAGAGCTGAGAAATAGCTTAGGTGAGTGACCTCTCCCTGGAGGTAGATGGGAGGAAAACGGAACAATGGGGACAAGTGTTTGAGTGATCTCTGCAGTGACAGCATGTGAGGAGGATCCTCCCTCAGCAGTCAAGTTTGATTGAATTAGTTGTTCAGGTATGTGGCAAAATGAAACTTGGGAGAGAGCAGAGAACCTGGATAGATGTGTTTAGCTGCAAAGAGGGTCAGAGGAAAAAAATAATCACACTGAGTCAGTCACTAATGTCTGTGGAATGGTGGAGCAATTGGGTGCAAATCAGTGTCTCAATTCAGCTGTATCTTTAGTATCTCTGTGCAGCCTACTGGGATGTTTGGCTAAGAGATGCTATAGGGTTTGCTCTCACTGTAGTAATGAACGCTAGAAATACATTGAAATTCATGTTTACATATATTGTGATGGATGGAGTATGTGCATCATCCTCTCCAACATGGTGAATCCTTTCTGATAATACAGCTGATGTTGTGTCCAAAAGAAACAGAAGAGAGAACAAAACTCATAGCATAGGAATGAGCTGTAGTACTGGGGGGCTGGAAGAGAAGTTTTGATCCGTGTTCTGTGGGTGTGTTTTCCAGTCAGTAGAGACTTGAGTGAGGGCTGGACTGTAAGTGCCCTCCTTCTCAAGAAAGTACATTATGTTTCTTAGCTACCAAGTCCTTGCCCCTTTCACCCTGATTAATTTCTCATGCAAAGTTGAAAAGTTCAATGGGGTGGATGGAATCAGATCACTTCCAGAAGGCTGTGCAGCTTGGTAACTGGGTAAGTTGCGACATGTAGGTTTAAACCTCCATAAAGGCTTGAACGTGAGCTGCTGCATCACTTCTCAGTGCTAAGGGAAAGGAGCTATAATGCCCCCTCATTCCAGCTGTGATCTCTGAAAGCACTTCTATTGCCTCAAAGTCTTACACACCCAACAGACTGATTCTATGAACACAGGGGCATGAGCCAAGCAACTTGGTGGTCTCAGGCCTGAAAAGGTATAGATTGCCAAGGAAATTCATAACTGTTTATGTGCTCTAAATGACATGTCTGGGGGAAAAAAAAATACTAGAAATCTTAAATCATATGGGTATTTCTAATATGTTATCTCTTACTTTCCTGCTTTGTTGTTTTGTTGGGTTTTTTTTCTATTCTATATTGGGAAGAATGTACATCATAGAGGACCAGAGTGGTAGCAGTGGCTTGTTGAATGAGGGTGTGGATTACTGATCCGTGACTTAAAAGAACCTTTCTGAATGTTGGAGATTCATTTTTGAAGTTCCTTAAGTATAGATCAATGTAGCCAACAAAATATAAAGGTAGACCCCTCCTCATCCTATAGAAAATCAAAGCAGGACTGCAGTTCCATCACTGTGGAAAAGCAGGGAGGAATTGTGCAAAGCATGCTGCCAAACAGCTGGCTTGGGTTATTCTGGACTGCCTGGGGACATCAATACTGAACTTCACTGCTGGGGTCACCTTGCTGGGGAACCTCCCTATTTCACATGTGAGGAGCTCTGCATGTTGCCCTGTAGGTGGAAGCTGAGAGATGGTGGCATGAGGAACAAAGCAGTTTTCCTAAGAGATCACAAAGACAAAAATACTCTTTGCAAGCTTTCCCCAGGGTCTGTCCTGACCTGGGAGAACAACACTGGCTAACTAGGGAAACAGAACATTTAGGTTGAGTTTCCTTGCACTGAGGGTGTGGAGCTTCCTCTGTATTGTGCAACTATACTGGCATAAGCCTTGAGTCGGTAAGCTTGCTGCTGATTTGTACATGCTGAAGTGTTAGCAGGGTCCTATCCAGTGAGGTACCCTGGGCTTGCATGGCCTTTTCCATGGTATGCGTGAGGTTGCTCTGAAATGTGTTCTAGGTCATCATGAGCTCTCATTTAACTTGTTATTGAATCCACATTTGTCCTGGTGGAGGCTTTTTGCCTTCACTATCTTCAATGTCCTTGGAATGATCTGAAGCCTCCATTCATGCAGCACTGCAGGTAGCTCTGTAGAGAGCAAAAACTGAGCAACTTCATTGAGTGGTGCTCCTCTGTGTGCATGTATATGTGTTTACACACACATAGCTTTCTTTCCAGCTGCCTCTTTCCCTCCTCTTTTTCCATTTGGTTCTGCTTTGCAATTCATTTGCAATATGTTGTCCTGTTGTAAGTATTGCTCATGCATGTTGAGTTAAGGTTCCCTGAGGAATCTGTCTGGTATTGAAAAATTAAAACTAACTTTTTGTTTTTCAGACTTTTAAAGCCCTTCATTGTAAGCTAGGGCTCTTGCTCCAGGGTAGTAGGATGTTGGAAATATGGCACTGCTGAGAATCAATTAGTATAAAAACGGCACTAGTACCCAACTGCGTGTCAATTACCCCACCCTTAAAGGCAAATGTGTTTGCAGTTTAGGTCACAACTGAAAGAAGCATGTTGAATCTCATTCTAACATGTCACTCTCTTACAGACTTTCTTTTCCACCTCATTGCTTTCCTCCAGATGTGTGAATCGTGTCCTGTTGAGAGCTGGGCAAAATGTGTCTGGGAACAGCAGTTCCCTCACTTTCTCTCCCCCAGAAAATAAGGGAATTGTCTTACCAATACCAAATTGATTTTTTTTCAAAGAGTTTCCATTTGGTGGATGGCAACAAGAGGATTTGGTGCTACTTGTAGTGAGGAAGGTGGTATCTTATCTTAAATAGTCTACAAATACGAGTTACCATACACTAAGGATCTGAGTTCTTCCTCTCTGCTTGCTGCAGGGGTCTGAGAGATGTCTTGCACATACCTGGCATGTGATATCTTTTCCTCTAAGAGTCCCTACAATACTGGCTTTGCTTCCACACTTAAATGATTCACCTACTAAACTGAAGAATTAACTGTGATTTTTAATTAAGTGATCTTAATTAGTTAAGGAAAATAGCAACCTCTCTGCTGTTAAATTCCTTTGCACATCCTGAGAATATGGTAGTGGTTAAGTATCCTGCCAGCTGGGAGATGAATAATGTTCTAGGTTTTTTGGATTCGAGAAAGGGATAATGTGAGGAAGTCTCATCAGCTGAGGACCCTGTTGTATGTAACCAAAGGCTTTATCTCTTGTATCCTATGATCCTCTCCTAGTGCTCACAAAATTCACTTTCTGTCCTTGATTAATGTTACACTGTTCTCTTTAATATCTCCTGTTCTCTTCAATATCTTTATTAATGATCTGGATGAGGGGATTGAGTGTACCCTCAGTAAATTTGCAGATGACACCAAGCTAGGGGTGTGCGTGTTGATCTGCTAGAGGGTAGGAAATCTTCACAGTGGGACCTAGGCAGGTTAGATCAGTGGGCCAGGGCTAATTGCGCGGGGGTCAACGAGGTCCAAGTGCTGGGTCCTGTGCTTGGGTCATAACAACCCCATGGCAAGCTACAGACCTGGGGATGTGTGGTTGGAAAAGAACCTGGGGGTGTTGATCGACAGTTGACTAAATATGAGTCAGCAGTGTGTGCAGGTGGCCAAGAAGGCCAATGGCATCCTGGTTTGTATTAGAAACACTGCGGCCAGCAGGAATAGGGAGGCGACTGTCCCCCTGTACTCGGCACTGGTGAGGCCACAGCTTGAATATTGTGTTCAGTTCTGGGTCCCTCACTATAAGAAGGACGTACAAGTGCTGAAGCGTGTCCAGAAAAGGGTAATGAGGCTGGTGAAGGGCCTGGAGAACAAATCCTATTGAGGAGCAGCTGAGGGAGTTAGGGTTATTTAGTCTGGAGAAGAGGAGGCTGAGCGGAGACTGACCTTACCACTCTCTACAACTACCTGAAAGGAGGTTGGAGCAAGGAGGGGGACAGTCTCGCCTCCCTGGGATGTGTGACAGGACCAGGGGGAATGGATGCAAGCTGCGCCAGGGGAGGTTTCGGATGGATATTTGGAAACACTTCTTCACTGAAAGGGTTATCAAACAGTGGAATGGTCTGCCCGGGGCAGTGGTAGAATTGCCATCCCTGGAGGCATTTAAATAGTGTCTGGACCTGGTGTTTAGGGACATGGTTTAGTGGTGAGCTTGCAGTGTTGGGTTGAAGGTCTCTTCCAACTAAAGACATTCTCTGATTCCGTGATACACTTTGGCTAGGAGAAGAGAGAGCTCTTTTTTTTTTTTTTCCTGCAGACCACCCAGGTCCATGGCACCTAGGCCTTAATGGCAGGTAAAGGAGGAAAGCTATATGAGGTACTGCTGTCCCTTCCCCTGTGCCCAGTTCTGTCTACCCACATTTTTGTCCTAATTCTGGATCATGGCTTGGTATGGCCACTTGCCTTTTCCTCCACAGGACACATTATACACCCTTGTAAAACCTCTTGACAGCTTCGTGATACAAAAATATGTGTTACATATCCAAGGGGCATTATTTAATATATGGCTGTAAAATGTACCCAGGGCCCATCCCACTTTGCCTCTTACTATTTTCCCTATTCCTCTTGTGGGCACTAGCACAGCATTAGGGAAAATTGGATGCATGTCCTTTCTGAAACAGAGTCCCGTTCCAGATATTTAGTCTTGGGGAAGATGAAGCTCTGCCTCTCCATGGGGAAACAAATTTGGCTAACCATGTAGTGCAGGGCTGGGGTAATGTCAGCATGTTGCAGGATAACTGCTCGACAGTGCTTCCTTGTTGCTTCACCTGTTAAACGTGAGCATACAAGTGCCCAAGGAGGGGCCCAGCTGCTGCAGCTCTAAAGCCCTATGCTCTGACCTGAGCTTGTGTAACAGTAGGGAATGCCTTTTTCTTCAACACCAGCTAAGCCCATGCTTTATTGTACAGCTCTGGCAACTGCTTTACTGTTGGGGATATGAAGCATATCACCTGATTTTCTGCTAGCCAGACCAGAACAGCTCTTGGGCTACAAAAAGAATATAAAACACTGCATCACTTGTTCTCCTTTGCCATAAAGCCATTTGTGCATAGCTAAAGTAAAGTTCTTTGCTCTGGATTTCATTTCACTTTGCAGCTACAGGAAGAGTCACAAACTACTCGAGTTACTTATGGTAAAAGCAAGTAAGTGTTCCCGGTACACGTTTGGGTCTATTCTTGTCATGTGTGGTTGCTGTCAGAGCAGGAGGTGGTGGAGCCTGACAGAGGGGGCTCTGTCCACATTTGACCCTTCCAGTTGGAGCAGGGCTGTATACAGCGCTTCCAAGCAACCTGTTTCACACCAGGCAGCGAGTTCAGTAAGCCTCTGCAATTTGCTGGATGTGAGCAGATCGTATGTGGGGCCAGGGTTTGGGGGTTTTCTTCTCTCTTTGTGCTGTTGCTGGTGGAATGTGTTTATTTTCCCTCTTAAAAACTTTCTTTGTAGGGCAAGATGGAGAACAATGGGGACCAATGGTCTGAAATGGAGAAAAGTGTGGGGGGGAAACTAGGTTAGACATTGGTAGCAGTTTTGTAACTGATGGAAATGAGTATGGGAGCATTTGCCCCTGGGAAGAGGCTGTTTTTTCTTTCCATCAGATTCAAATGAGGCATTGTAAAGGAGAAGGAGGATTCTATTAAAATTAGAGGGGGGAGGGAGGAAGGAGGAAAGAGATTTTGCTGTCATGACTTGGGCTGGAGTGAGTCTCATAATCTGTCCTGCCTGTTAACTCAGTACAGATTGAAAACTTGATTATAGGGTAGTTCCTGTTAGGAGGCTTCAGCATATCCTCTTTCTTACTCACATGTAAAAGGTCACCTGATTTATTAGAACCTCAGGTGTTGCCTAACCTCTGTGGGAGATGTCTATAAAGAGCAAATAGCTGTGAAGGGGCTGGTGTGAGCATTTAAGCATTTCATTAGCTGACATTTGCAGGGTAGAAAACAAGAGCTTTGCCAAACCCAGACTGAATGTTGGCCACAGCCGGAGACTTGCACCTGGTCAAGTTACAGTGCAAAAATCTGTACAGTGCTACTGTTAAGCAGTTGAGCCCTGATAGCTCTATTTAAGGCTCTATTTGTACTTATGAAGCAACTGGAATAACACGTTGGGTATGGTGGTAACTGTGCTCCTCTAGCACTTGAATTTAGACTTGGATTTTGTTCAGGTTTCTGGCCAGGACCTCGAATGTTCACACAGTGGAAAAGTAGGTCTGTGACAGTGGTTCTGAAAAGCAGCTCTCTTATAGATAGTTCGCTGGAAGCAGAGCTCCACCTGACCTTCGGAGTGTCCTTAGATCTACACTAGCAGATTTCTAATATGTTGTCTTCCTCCTTGACTATACCTCCCTGATCTTTTTTATTTCCTCCTCTGGTTTAAGTGGATAATAGAATAAAATGAAGTTTGCTGTTGGGTAACCTCCAGCAAGCAGAATGCTCCTCTGTTGACATTTATTCATGGATTTATAAATGTTATGTAAAGACCACCCTGGTGAAGGGGCCTAACTTCTGTAGTTGTGTCCACTGAGCTCATCCAGTGATGCTGGCACTAGACCCATTTGCGAGCCTTGCTGGCTCCTCCTGTAAAATGGTTATCCCTCTACCTCTTTGCCTCAAGCTCTGAGGAGCACGCTGACCCAACAGAAGTCTCTCCAATTTGGTGTTTTCCTGCTCTAGTCGTTCCAGGAATAATAAATAGCAATGGTAATAATTAAACCAGGTGCTATAGACTAAAGAGTATGTATGACCCATTTTCAATGGCACTATGCATGTTTTAATACATTAAATACTCCGTGTGTATGGTTTAGTTCCTTTTCCAATACCTGGAGTGTTTGGGTGCAGGAGCGAGGAAAACAGCCCTCTACAGATGTGAGTATAGGTTGATGCACCTATAGGCTGCAAAACTTGTGAGCAAACAAGTGGTCTGAAAAAGAAATTCATGCTGAAGGAGTCAATCTTCCTTACCCTGGTGTCCACGCTTCTGCCCCCATGTTTCAGAGAGCTGAGGGTAGATTCAAGGAAATGTCCAAGTTTCAGCCTGACTGCTTCTGTCTGACTCCTACCTTTTCGTGGACCTGCCAGCATTCTGCAGTGTCAAAGCACAGTAGAAAGTGGTATTTAGCAAATACCACTTTCTTCTTCTTTAAAATTTAGCTTCCTAATTCAGTGTTGCCTTGATCAGGAGTTTATAAAAAAAGACTGAATCTTGAAGTGAACAGAAATTTTCTTGAGTGAATATCAGTTTGTGGAGTAGGAAAAGAAAAATCTAAGGGATTTTTAATCTCCTGAGATGAGGCTCTTGCTAGTGCTAGCTCCAGAATGGTTCCACGTTGCATATGCAATGCTATGCAATACCAGCCTCATACAATATCTCAAATATATCTACATCTGTTTATCAATATATGTATGCACACATATATATCAAGCCCAATTAGTTTCTCACCCCTAACTTTGTCTCCCTTGAGCAGTAAAATAAAATGATATTGTTTCACATCTACTGAAGCAGAACTTCTTGTTTCAAGTTCAGTGAAGAAAGTGCAATTGAATAAAAATTATTGGCTTGAACTAGTGAGCTTGTTTTCAAGAGCAATCCTCAGTTTTATCAGCTGTCAGTTTTGAAGCTTCAGTGCTCAGAATTAAAGTCTTCTAAACCAAAACCAGAGATTCAATAGGTTAAGTAGCAATAAGAGACTGGCAAGACAAGAGAAAGTAAATTTAATGTTTTTAATGCTGATTTGAATAGTCTCCCATGAAGTCAAAGCACCAAATGTTGGGTCTCTTTCAGCCAAGTCTAACGGCACCAAGTTAGGAACCTGCCAGGGCACACCTTGTTTTCAGTATTCATCGTTGAAGGGATACTCTGGATGGTCACGCCACCTGTGGATAGGTAAGATTGAACAAGTGAAGCAGGGTATCAAATCACTGATGCAGTTGTCCTGAGCCTAGCAAACCTCTTCCTTGAAATATATAGGTGGCCTTCATAGAAGGCTCTTTTTCTTACTGAGAAGTTATCTGCTCTGAACAATCTGCCCTGCAGAGTTGGAAGCAAACCTGTGCATTTAAGGAGAGGACAGTGAAGGGCCATTTTTATTTTTTTTTTTTAGATCTACAGACTGCACACTTTAAAGAGGTGTGGGGGGAAGCAACAAGAGTTTGGATGTCAGCTGTTCTTGCTGTTTAACTCAGTGGTTTCAACTTGAGTTAGTAGAAGTGTTGTAGGGAAGGGGGATGGTTTCACTATGTATGCATTGTGGAAGAGGGATACTTTGTTCAGATGTCTAGAAAGACCCTCAGAAATAGGGGCTGTATTTGAAGGAGTGGTGGAGATACCACACTGTACTACTTTGGCTTATGTGCTTAGAGCTGGCATAAATAGGTCTGGGTTTGGTATGGTGTTTTCTCCAAGCGGCTGTCATATCTAGACTGGATCTGGATGTCCTATAGCTCAGTCATCAGTAGATGCTTTGCCAAGTTAATAGCAGCAGTGGCAGAGAATTTACAGAGAAGCTTGGGGGTGACCCAGTTCAGAGGAGAAAGGGATGTTCATGACTGCATACTACCAAAGGCAGAGATGTTTTTTCAAAACTTCATGCTCAGGGAAGATGCACAATCTAGGATCATTATAAAAGGAAAGAAGAAAATTTCCAAGGTCAACTACAGGTGAAAAAAATACCATGTTTGCCTATTTCTGGTAGACTTGAGAGACCAGCAGTTGTTTTTTGTTGTGGGTTGTCTTGTTTGTTTGAAAAGATGATGCTAAACCACAAGCCCTGGCTTGACAAACCCTTTTTATTAGCAAAATGAAAAATTTCTGAAGAGCATTCTCAGGTGCACCATGGTAGCTGGCTGCCTTGCTTTACAGCAGGGCACAACAAATACTGGCATTCAGCCCAGCTGTGAATTGTTCCAGTTTGGGAAGGATACGTTTCACAATATTGAAGTTAACTAACTGGAAGGCATGAAACATTTTGAATTCGTTGTGTCAAAACATTTCATGCCAAGCTGAAGTGTTTACACATTAACAGTTGGTTCAAAAAAAACAAGCCACAACACTTTGGCTTGTTTGGTTTCAGTATAATTTGAGAATGTCTGAGTTGCCAGTGTCATAATCTCTACTTTCCATCTATGGAGCATGCTTGCTAATCAGTTCTCACACATTCATAGGTCCGAGTCCTTTGGGTGAAACAATTCACTCAGAGGAGACAACGCAGCTTAGAATAAGTGGTAAGGAAGAATATCCATAGCAGAGACTGGGAGCACAAGACAAATCAAGCAGGTAGATTAAAACTTGCCCAGCACAATACTTCTAGATTTCTCCAAGGGGAGAAGAAACCATTTCAGACTGAGATTTCCTGTGGTACTTGTATTTTTACAAACCCTCCCTTTTCTACTCGGATGGTTAACTTGCTAATTCGTTCCACTGATTGCAATATCCTGTTTGTATGGGCTTACTCACACTATCAGGACAACAGATTTGCATGCAGCACCCATGGGAGGTGATAACTGGAATAGACAGGGGAAAGATGGATTCTTCCATTTCTGATAGTGTTTGCATCACAGCAATCAAAAGTTTTTGCACTAAGTTGACTAACCTGAAGTCTTTCTGTATGATAGTTTGACTTATTTCATCTAGCAGTATGCATCCAAAAAAGAAATCTCTTTAGACAAGTAGCTCATATGTTGCAGTGTCAATTCCAGACACTTCAGTGTGAGAACACATAGTAGGTAGATATATGTTTAGCTGCTTCTTACATGGCAGCTTCACTTTTCTGAAAAGATATTTTTCACAGTTGAGGTTAGACTTTTATTTAAGCATTTGCCCCAAACTTGGCACTCCTGTGAAAAATAGAGCTGGCAGTGTCCATTCTATGCATCCGATTTTCCTTATCTGTGGCCTCCTGTCACCAAATTTAGTCTAATAAAGCAAAGCATTTAATTTATTAGTTTTTGGATTCATGACTTAGAAAGTTCTTCTGTGGTAATTTGTAGCCTTTAATTTTGCTTCTGGAAAAGGCTCTTGCATTTGCACCAAGGTTACATTTTGTGTATATACTTGCTAGAAATATAAATTATGTTATAGCTCAACTTAGCTACGAAAAACCATTTCAAAATTACCAAACACATATAAGAATCTGCTAGGCCATTTGTGAGAAGCCTTCTGGACCTATGTGCTGCTAATTGATGGAAGGCTGTTTTAACCTTAAAGAAAATAAAGCTTCAGATCTTGTGGCTGAGTTAAATGTGAAAGATGAACTCCATTATGATGCTTAGTTCATATTTTCCATCATATTTATGCAGCACAGTAAGTGGATTGTTTGCTCTTTGCAACATTCCCCCCATCTTTTGAGCAATGTTCAATGTTTTAGAGTGCTGTTGGTGCTGCTATCCTACTTTTCAGGATTTTTAGTTCTTGAGCACACTACAGTTTGGCAAGACACAGATAATCCAGGGTTACAAGATAAATGCATAGAAATGAATCTCTAGCATTTGGCTATGCACTGAGTGTCCTAAAAAGGGGAAAGCATAAAGTTTGGCCATAAACTGTAGATGCCTGAACTGAAGGGAAAGCAAATGGCCTCATTCTCTGGAAGACATGTTGGGTCAGTCTGGCATAGTGCAGACTTCAGATGAATCAAAATTACGTTGGTAGTAAGCTTTAGATCACAAGCAGCAAGAGATTGATCCTTGTTAGTTGTCAGAAGAGATAATTAGGAAGGGGTCTAGCAGTCAAACAAGCTGCATGGTTTTATGCTTTCCATATAAGGTACAATGCAACATGACAGCAGGAGAGAGAGATTGCTGAAGAAGACTGTGCCAGAGGAAAGGCCAAACCAAAGTTTCTGACTACTTGTGGTCACTAAGATGTATTCTGTTTTATGAGGAAGTTGGGTAGGTAAACTTTTATGTCCTGATCAAAGTATTAAGTGAGAAGGAGCAGAGCCCTCCCTAAGGGGGAGGAGATTAAGGAGATGGAGCATAGATAGAATAGCCAGATACACTTTCTACCAGGTGGGCTTTTGACATCTGAGCTGTAAGCAAGTACGGCACATATTTTTGCAACGGGTCCAGGAGCATGTTCAGGCTGCATTAAAGACTTTCCAGATTTAAGACTTACCTTAAAATAAGATTGTTTATACAAAAGTTAATTTTAAAATGAAGTTTGTGGGGTTTTTTCATTTGGTTGTTGTTGTGTTTGGTTGTTTTTTGTTGTGTTGTTTTTTGTGTGTGTGGCTTTTTGTTTGTCTGGGTTTTCCGTTTTAATTCCCCTGAAAAGAGAGGAATATTCTGTGAGGATCTAGGATTCCTCCTGGACTTACATTAACAGTTCCACATAACGAACATTCTTGTTCAGGGCTTCAATTTCTTTCATCTCTTTCTCAGTGAGGGAGAAGTCAAAGATCTAATGGAAGGAGATGTTATGAATATGTTAACATTTCTTGTCATTATCAACATTCATACATTACAGATTTCAGAATTGCAATCCCCCCTCCTCCCTGCTGTCTTCCCCACAAATCCATACTTGTTTGCATTTTTAGGCAAGTCTTGAGGACATGAGTAAGTCCAGTTACATTTGCTTATGCTCTTCTGCAAGAAGAGAAAGGTAGTTTGGCAAGTACTGGGCTACCAGCTTTGAAAGCGATACACTGGCAGAGAGAGTGGGAGGTGGTGTGGGTACTGAGTGCTGCAGGCGATGCAGGAACAAATTCTTCATCCTATTTGTGTGTGGTGGTGAAGCCAGATGCTTTCTGGTGGTGTTATGAGCCTTTCTGGCACACCTGTTTGCAACAGCCCTTCCCTAACAAAGCTACCCCATACCTGAAGACTAGGCAGAACAAATCGGTCAGTCCTGAACACATACAACCAGCGGCCTTGGACTGGTGACCTACTGAATTCATTCATCTTGTTTGTACTGCTCGCTGCAGTAACTGGTGCTCTGGGATACACCACCAGCTGGAGCTTTAGCTACTGCAGACAGTTGAAAGACACTAAAATTTCCTCTCTACTTTGCTCTCTTCTTGTCCTATCTTGGTACCATTAAGTGATGGAGACAAAAAGCATCCAATGTGACAAAGTTTGACATTGGTCAAACCTTATATCTACAGACAGAAATGGAAATATTGCCTTCTATAGGGGCTGTCAATGTAAGTGGATTCATTCATGCACCACTGAAGTATGAATTTACCTGGAAATTCTCTCTGATGCGTTGTGGATTGAAGCTTTTTGGGATGACTACCACCCCTCGCTGGATGCTGAAGCGCAAAGCAACCTGTGCAGCTGTCTTGTTGTACTTTTTGCCAATGGCATTCAGCACAGGATCCTTCAGTAAAGGAGGGGAGGACACATTTACCCTGCAAGAAAATTGGAGGAAAAAAAAAAAGAAAACAAAAAACCCTCCTTATTTTTAATGTCAAAACAGAGGCATCTGCTTTTTTGTGGACAGAATACTGCACCTTATTGCTGACTAGTGTGAAGATGGGAGAAAAGTTATGTCATTTAGGTTGGTGGGCTGTCAGAGGCAACTTCCTATGTGATGTCCTAATGTTGACTTAATCTCTACTTCAGCTAAGCCTCAATATTCCCAGTTACAGGCACCTGCTTCCAGTTAGAGGAGACATAAGGTGCCCTCCTATACAGACACCTGTCACTTTCTGATGACAACATGCAGCAGGAGTGTTGCAAGTTTACGTTCACAGGAGCAATATTTAGACACTGAAGTTCAAAACTACTATGAAGAATGGGGACAAAGGCATTTTGCACAGAGAATCAGCAGAGGATAACTAGTACTCTTTTCCTGGATTTTTTTCCTTTAGGAAGTAACATGGGCACTTACCATGTTTCATCCCTTGAAGTTCCCAATGGGCTGTACCCAACAATAACAATGTCATGTTGTCTGCAAAATTCTAAGAGTTTCGGTTGGGTGAAATAGGGATGGCATTCAACCTACAAGAGTAACATAGAAAGAATGATTAACCAACAGGACCAAATACGGAAGCAGATGGTCTCCCAATATTTGTAAGAGCTACAGTCCAGGTGATGCTGTAAGTTAAGGAACATGGAAACTCAGTCTATGGCTACTGTTCTAATTGTACATTGCTGTGTGGCAGATTTTTTTTTTATTATTTATTTTTGTGGACAGCAGATCAATACCTGTGATTATAATTTGGCTGCAGTGAATTTTTATTGACACCCAGTGGAAAGGTGGCAATAGGTGGGGAAGCTGGATGTGAAGGAAACTCACTAGAGAAGACAACCTATTTTAGGTGGGTCAGATTTTTGTTCCTCTTGAATTCAGGATGACTAATCTGATGTCTTTTAGGGGAAGTGTTGGCATAAGATGTCCCAGATAGAAAGGTGAGGGGGGATATGTAAAAGGTGAGACGTCTCCATAACGCTTGTGACCTTATTATGAGCTCTGCCCTCCCATATTACAAACACTGTTCTCTTCCAGGCAGGGATTTTCTGGCTGCCTGCTCAGACCCTGGGAAAGGGATGTCTACGAGATGACAGAGCAACCACTGTTCACAGGCAGTCTGAAGCTATCTGGCACTTTCATGCTTGCTGGCTGGGTGCCTTAAGCTATGCTTAATTTTTTGCCTGGTTTTCCTTGACCCCAAGAAGCAGCAGCAATGACCAGGGCAGTCTTAGGGGTACACCAGAAACTGCAACTGCATTTTGAACCCGCTGGGCATGTTAATACCAGTGAAGGGTGCTGGAATGTCCTCCTCTCACAGGGCCTGCAGGCCAAAGACAGAAATGAAGGCTTTGGCCAGCATCTCTGCCCTGCTCCATGTTGTTCCCAGTCCTCTAGGCTACGTGCTGAGGGTGGAAAGCTGGTCCCAATTGGTCTCTGGTTTCTGATACTGCTAATGTGGATATTTGCTTGTGCCAAATAAATCAGAAGAGCTTCCCAGTGATTTCTAGGAAATACAGTGAGCTGCCAAATGCCAGAGCCAAAGGTATTGGGCATTCAGATGGGTTACTGCCACTTACCACCTTCTCTGAGCCCTGCTACTGTAATTTAACTCAGACATGCCTGTCATTCTTCAAGAGCTTGTTCAGCCTGTCAGTTGCTTAACAGGGTCCCCTCTGTAATTTAGGTTTTTCTCTACCTCTCACTGATAGAAGGCACAAGAAGAAAAGGCACTATAGGAAAGGCACAATAGAGCAAGTACAGCATATTTAGGAGCTACGTTTAATGGCTTTTAAACTTGGGAATCTTAGAGTGACTCAGGATTCCTCATACTTAGGGATGTTTTGGTGTCAGCGGAGGTAGGCATAGTTCCATTGAGGACAAGTTAGCTCTGAATGGTTTGTCTTGGGAATTGTTTGGACTTGAAGTAAGGTACATGGGACAGATTTAAGATCTGCACTGACTCAGCATTCAACCTTGTTAATGGAGCTTTGGCACAGAGGCATCAGTTTTTTAGTCCCGGAGCAGAAAATGAGGAGGGCAATCATTCCATCACCTTCAAATATTTCTCTTTAACCTAGATGGGATGAATAATATTTTCAAGCTAGAAATGGAAGTGTGACAGTATGGAGGGCAGCATCTGTGGCAATGTGTACATCACTGTTCTGCACATGGCAGCTTAGGCCACATGTTGCCTCTGCATTCCCTAGAGGGCAGTGGCACCATGACAGGCACTGCCCTCAGCATGTAGTCATACCTGGTTGCTGACGGGTTTGTACTTAAGTCCTGGCTTGTTCAGGATCATCTCCAGCTGCCTGCGGTTGAAATTGGATACTCCAATAGACTTTGCCAAGCCTGCATCTTTACATGCTTCCATAGCCTGTAAAGAAAACTTAGATCAGTGGAGTCACACCTGTTGACTTGATTCATTGGAACATGCATTTTAGAAATGGGTGGAAAGTGGTCCATACTTGAGACTGCAGAAAAACCTTTGCTGCAACAGATCTAACAGCTCTATTAGCATGAGTGCTGGTGCCATCCTGTTACTCTCTTCCCATGAAGACTCACTTTCCAGACCAAATTCTAATGTTTTATACCTTCTGTGAAGGTAGAATTTGGCTGGAGAGCAGAAAGATGAATCTGAGATATAGATACTTAAGTGCCAGGCATCTGCTTTCAGAGAGGTTTGCTTACTTTATGCTGCTTTAGCACTGCCTCAAAGCTGGAGAAGGGAGAGTGAACAGAAGAGAGTGCTTTCCTGATAAATTAATAAATTCCTTTTTATTCCTTTATTTATTAAGTCTCTATCCAATGAAATCCTCTAAATATCTGGGAAGGCGCATCACAAAACCAGCACAGAAAACATCAGTACAGTATAAAGTATTTTAAAAAGTGGAGAGATGGCAATTGTAGATATCTTGCCCTTCAGACAAATCCTAATAGCTGGGAAAGCCTTATGAAAATGGATGTGAATACAAATCCTGGTCTTCATTAGCTTCATCTGCTGGGTTGTTAAGGGGAAAGAGGGTCCTTCCCTATGGTCTTCCCGTTTGCTCCCAGAAACTCTGAACACAATGATTCACTGACTGTTTGAGGCAGAGCAGACCCTACCATGGATGCCCCTCCTGCAGGTTTTGTTATTCCTTTCTGCCTCTCAGGAGCTGAAAGCAGGGAGGTAAGAGGCACCATGTATTTGATGACCTTTAGTTGGCCTCATATGCTTTGTATCACTCAGTGACAAGTCAGCAAATATAGTCATCTGGAGCCATTTTTGCCTGCTAGCACCATACTGAGTGAAATTATCTGGTTTGAGTTTAGCCAGTTTTATTTAGACTGATGCTATTATTCGCAGGCACTCACCACCACCACCACCTATTTTTCTCTTGGCTTATTAACTGAAGGGAGTGACCTGGTACAATATATCCTTTACAATAAGCACCAGTTTGAGGATAAAAATATAACAGTGTTCAGACAGCTGTTGCTTTCAACATTTGAGCAACTAGCCTGTGAAAGAGAGGAAGGAGTTGCATCAGCCAAAGACAAGGGTAATGTAAACAGCTAACATGGAAGTTCCCGTTCCCCCTGAGATCCATCCTGGATGGCTCAGCTGCCAGGGCCCAAGACTGCCCTGGGCTCTCTCCTACTCTGAACTTTCACTCAGAATTTCACCCAGTCTCCATCTTTGTCTGCTGCACCTCAAGTAGAACTAAATTGGGACATAACTATCTAGCTGTGGACAGTGGAAGTTGAAGTGGACCATGTAGTAGTCCATGTTATATCTGTTGGTGTGAACTAGGCTCAATTAGTGATGCTTGTGCAGGAGAGCTGACCAGCTTTGGCCATGAATTAAAGACTGTCCAAGGCTTTGAAAGGCAGAAATGTGAGGAAATTGGTAATCTCACTTTATGCCTCACCTGAGATCCTGAAGCCAAGTGGCAGCAGGCTTAAGGAGACATTTGGCTATAGGACTAGAGTGCATCATAAACAAATTTAGGATGCAATCTTTCAGGCAAATGTTACCTCCCTCCAGGTTTTCTTTAAAAAAAACCCAAACCCTTGTGTTCTCATCTGATAATGAAATTTAGGAATTAACTTGATCTAATGGTAAGAGGTTTATTTTGTTGTTTGTGGGGTTTTTTTTTGTTTGGGTTTTTTTTTTTTTGTAATTGTTGTGGGGTTTTTTGTGTGTTTGGTTTTGGGGTTTGGTGGGATTCTTTTGTTTGTTTGTTTGCTCTATTTTATGGTGAGCTTTAGGGCGAGTTCTGTTTTTCCTTGAAGGTAAAAAGCTTCCTCTTTTCTGAGGAGGATCCAGTGACTTCTTAGGGCTCCAACTTTCTCCTGCTGTGAAGATCTAATAAAGAGGGGACACTGGTAAAAATCTACAGATACCTCAACTAGCAAATGTAGAATGAACTCTCTGTAAGAAGGAATGTGGATGCCAGATATTTCAACAATTTTATTTTGTTATAAAAATAAATAAGTGATGGAAAGAAGCAACACCCTTAAAGACAGAAGTAAAATTTATCCATGGAGTTAGCAGAATTTGATCCATTTGCCCTGTTAACATTCCTCAACTCTGGTTATAAAGGCCATAAGTAAAACTGAGAATAAGGATCTGTGGTTTTAAAGCATATATGGATAGATGTTATGTTTGCTTACCTCCCAAGTGGCACATAAGTTTGTCTCATGGTAGATAAACTTTCCATTTTCATCTTTTGGGTAGATTGCATCTCCAGGCTGAAAAGTAAAACCACAATTTTTTGCCTTAAAGAGAAATGTTCAGTCCTCAGAACAAAGATTTTTCCACAGATTCTGTTTCTACCAGTGCAAAAAAAAAAAAAAAAAAAGGGCAGCAAAAGTTTTCTGAAGCATGAAGTTCAACAGGTCATTCATATTGGGTTTACCACATCCTCCACTGCTAGATCATCCTTGGATACACTTCTGAACTGTCACAAGTGCACACTCAGGAGTTCCTGGATGGCTTTACTGAAAAAAGTTGGTGGTTTGTTTTTTTCTGTTGTTGTTTTGGGGTTTTTTTTGGTTTTGTTGTTGTTGTTTTGGGAGGGTTTTTTTGTTTGTTTGTTTATTAAAAAACTTTCAACCTTTATGTTATGGCATCCAAAGGCCTGGTCTCCTTCCAAAAGGCTGGGTTATAGAACCAAACTGTTTTCCACTTCTTCCCTCTTTCTTCCCAGCCCATCCCCATATCATGACTGTGTTCTAGGCACCTGGGAAGAGTACCAGCTCAGTCCAGCCCCCAACAGATGGAGGGACCATTTCCAAGAACTACTTATTAGCAGCAGAGGGCTATGTGGTATAGCTGTAGTACATGTAGGTCATGAACCTCCTAAGTGCACTATTCAACTTTCTTTGGGCACCAGGAACTGTTTCTTCCTATCTCTATACCCCATAAACAAGACTTCAGAGATGAGTTATGAGCTGGTATCTCACAAGCACAGCTTTCTCTCATTTGCTGGTCATTTCATTGCTGTTGCAGGCAATGCAGTAACATCTCCCTCCCTTTGGTCTGATTGTGATTTCATTTTTTCCTCAAAAATACCCTTCTGTGATGTTTGACATTTGATCTGACTGCAAGCTACTACATTTCAAAGGTCTAGGTATGAGATGTTGACATGGTAACTCCCTGGGAACATGCAGCTGTGACTAATATGATCAGTAACTAGCTCCTCCAAATTCAGTCAAGTTCAGATTCAAAGCATTTCATGGGAAAAATGAGTCTAAGGAAAACAAAGCCTCAGATTTCAGAGCCAGGATCTAAGTTACAGACATAAGCCCACCTCCTCCAAATGTGTTGATTTTCCTCAGTGAATTCCACAAAGACAATTTATTGCCTTTGTTGCTATGTCTTGCTGAAAAAAAAAGTCTTGACCAGAAGGAGGTAGGTGGCTGTTTGGTACACTTTTCTATTAGACAGCAAACTTCTTGCCATTATAACTTGAGGTGAAGAAGCCCTATTTACAAAACTATGCCATGGTATTTTGGAACAAACCAATCATCCCCATAATATCCCAGCAGACTCTCCAAGGACTTCAAGCTGTATGCATAGCAGTTGGACTTCTTAAGAGTTCAGGGGATGAGTCTGAATTCATGACCTCTGTTCCACTTCTAACTCATTAGCTTCTGTTCAACATCACTTTTTTTGCAATAGTCAGCAGCCGGCAATTACATTAGCTAATTTATTAGCCCCCTGTTTTCCTTTATTTCTATCACTATTTGCAATCTCTGAAACCAGATTCCTCTTACTCTGCCTAAAAGTCCCTAAAACAGCTTGTAGTGCTGGGCTCTGCAGAGGCATGTTTCTTCCTGGTTTCAGAGTGGACTGTAAGTTTTATCTCAAGTACTGCATTGGTTTCAAGCAGAGTCTGCTTTTGCTAGAAGACTTTTGGGGAGACAGGAAAGCACCAACACTTGCGGAGTAGGGGTTTTGGTGTTACACCTGAATGCTCCTCACCAAAGGCAAGCATCACATGCAGGATGGGTGTGTTTGTGAGAGAGGAGCAAAGAAAGGAAACTTGTTACCATTGTGAAAGGGTGGGTTTTTTCCTTTTCTATCTGGCACAGAAAAAATATTTTTCAAGCAGCAAGTGATTTTTTTTTTTTTTTTTTAAGTTTTTATCCCCTCTCAAGGGGGATGTGAATGAATCTCCAGGACTGCTACTCCTTTAACTACTCAGATTGTTGATACAGGCCTGAGGGAGTCAGATGTACGTTACTTTAAAGCCAGCTGTCTGTATCTCTATATTGTGAGACAATGACCTTCACTATGTGGGAGAATGAACTACTAGAGAATACAAACACAAGCAAAGGGAAACAGGAAATTACAAGTGGTGGGAAATTTTAAAAAATGTACCCAAAAGGATTCCATACATGGGACCATATAAATAAAGTTTTCATATGTGAGTTCAGTTACTCCTATACAGGTCTTAATAGGGTATGGCTTCCTTAGGGAAAGAGGAACTGCAGGTCTAAGGTGATTGCCTCATTTGGTTAATTGCTTCCTATCTGATGTTTCTGGCTGTTTGAAGTCCACAGTAAAATACAATTTTAATAATCAAAAAACTACCTTGTTTGCAAAAAGAGGCCAGTTTATAGTTTAACCATTCCACAGAAACAATTAGCCAGCTAATTACCCGACTCTATTCTCTCTAAGAAAAAAGACTTAATAGGTTCAAAGACACTTAAATACATTTTGAATCTCATTCTTCTAGTTTCACTATTATTCAATTTGCCTTTATATCACGTGCTTGGAGAGGAAAGTTGTAAATCGAGGTAAAAATGGCTGTGAAATCAGGAAGTTTGGGGACTTGCAAGAGCTTGCTACAAGGGAGGCATGCATATCTGATACGATCCCTTTGCATTCAAAGGTTTTGGCTACAAGTTGCCCAGAGCTAGCAGTATGGAGGAGTATCAGGGTTTAACCTTTCAGACTTTTGAGAGTGAGAGATGGACATCCCATGTTTGGGACCAGCTGTGATCTACTGAAGCTATCTGATAGGAGAACTGTAGTTAAGGAGATTAAGATGATAACCACAATTTGCCTAGTGGCTTTAATACTACTGAGGCTATGCAGTTTTTGGGACAGAATAAGGAAATCAACTTGGTGGCTTTTTTTCCCCTTTCCATCTCCGCGTCCAAACTTTGTACTTAGCCCTTTGCTGCTTTGTGTAACCACCCTCACTCCAGTGACTCACTCAAGTCTCAGAGAGGATTAAGACACATGTTTTGCTTCAACTACAGTAATTCTTCATCACAGGAAATGTTCAATTCTAGTTAGGAGACCTGTTGTTCCAGTGGAGAGACCCCATGTTACAGCTGTCAGTAACCGTTCTCACATCAGCCTCTTTGTGTGGGTAGTGCACAGCCATATATGTCTGCACGATATATATCAAACACTATCTGGCAAAAGTGCTGTTTTCAACATGGACTGAAAGCTGCAGAGAAGATGCTTGA
>JAAGNO010000540.1:4681-23820 GCA_033439905.1 Ceryle rudis | reverse complement strand
GCACGATATATATCAAACACTATCTGGCAAAAGTGCTGTTTTCAACATGGACTGAAAGCTGCAGAGAAGATGCTTGACAGAGATCTTGGTTCAGGCCAATCATGCACTTTTTTCAGGCAACTTTTCTTTTTACCTTGAAAGCCATTGGCAGCTCAATAATGTAGAGGTCAACGTAGTCCAGCTGCAGGATCTTCAGGGTTTTCTCCAGCGTGGGACGCACCAGCTCTGGGGGGTGGCAGGTATTCCACAGCTAGGGGGGCAAGCACAACCTCTTTTTTTGAGTGCCGACAGGAACAGTGACCATCCTCCAGCTGACACCACCCCCCACCCTCCAAACACACATTCTTGTCCTTCAGCCAGATCCCACTATGCACAGTGCAAATACATTGTTGTCTACATCACTGCAAGACAGAGGTGAGAGCCCTTATCCTGTCCTCTGTCAGAGGCAGATGTAGAGGTTAAGACAGGAATCCTTACCCAGGACTGTCCTAGTCCTAACCCAGTAGCGCCACTACATATTTATTACAAAACAGGTTCTTCTGTGTCGAGTATATTGCAAACTCTTGCTCAATGAATTTAGGCAGATTCCTTTTGTTTTCTGAGCTTTCCAAATATATGCTTTCACTCGAAAAGTTTGTTCCCACAAGAAATCTGTGGTCAGTTTTGTGCTTGAAGGCAGAAGTACAGATCATATGAGTTTAGCTGTTGAACAGCCAAACACCCAGCACAAAGAGAATCTTTTGGTTTTCTCCTGTGGTCACAGAGCCTGAGTGACTGCCTGACCTAGGGAAGTCTTCATTTACTCCCTAGTCTTCACTGAAAGATGTATTATGTTTAGTTATTGTAAGGGAGGTGTGACTAGTTAAAGCACAGCCTTTTCAACCTCTTGCCACAGTTATGCCCTGAGGTTGCTATGGAGTGTGCTTAGTTGATTAACTTGCAGTACTATCTCTAACTGAACTCTGCTGATGCAAATCTCTTGCAAGACTAAAAACCATAGCATGGTAATTAGTAACCAAGAGCTCTTTGTAAACTGATTGCTGCAGCTAAAATTGATTAAAAAAAGCAACAAAAAAAATGAATTAACACACAATAGAAAGTTTAAAGTGCTATTTGTTTGCACACAATAAACTGGGCCATTTTATCTTTTTTTTTTTCAAAGCATAAAACTGACATGTGGAGTCATACTGAGGTGGAGTGACCTTTACTGTCTGGAAAAACCTGCTGGCTGTTGGTATGGTCATTCTCTAGCCTGTTCTGCCACCAAAACTGGTAGTAACTGTATGCCAAGATATAGAATTAATTTGTTCTTGAGATGTGAGACACTTGAATTGCTATTTTCAGAAGATAGTGATTATAGGTGCCAAAGGACATAGTCTGAGCAGAGTTTTAAAGTATTTTAGCTGTTTAAATTTTGTTGGGTTTTGTGGTTGGTTTTTTTTTTTTTTTTTTGGTTTCTTTTAAGGCTGATTATTGTTTTCCCAGGGAATTATAACACATCTGAACCTGCCTTAAGCTGACAAAGCAAAATAGGGTTTGGCAACTGGACATTCATTCTAGACCTTCTCCAGCTATATGTTGCAAGGTGTGAAGAGTTTATGATCCCTAGATGATTGTTACACAGACTGAGGTGTACTATTGTAAAGGGACTAAGATCCTGCTCTTGGAGTTTTAAACTGTAAGCCTTTAATTTTGGTGGGTTTTAAGCATTTTACATGTAAAATGAGATAGTTTGGACTTCAGTATAGGTTAGGTAATCAGTCTGTATATTCTTTGTGTTTAGTTTTTGTTTCTGTGTTTCAGAAATTTAGTAATCTGAGGTACGTTGATAGTTTAGAAGCAGTTTTTCCAATTGTCCTTTCTAGACCAGTGCTGTTGAGCTCAGTACTTGCTAGTGAATATGCTTCCTTTAAAAAAATGCAGAGTTTCTAAAGAAACAACCTTAAGAAATAGCAAACATTTGTACTATGTTAATACATAGATGCCATGGAAACTTAAAGAGTTTCGTAACTGTTTTCATGATTTGTACAAGTTATTATATTATCTAGCTAAGTAGAATCCATGTAGATGTTTGAGCAGTCAAAGCTGCCAGCTGGCTTTGGCATTTCAGGACACCACATTTCCTGGAAATGTTACTTCTAGTCTAATGAAAGAAATATCTTGGGATGAAAGAGGAGACCAAAAAGGTCTTGCTATAGAAGCCAAGTGAGATGTTGGCAGTTGATATAAAACCTCTAAAATTTCTGGATGCTGAGCTGCTCTGCCTGATCAGCCAGCTAGCAGCAAGAGCCAAGTACAAGTGCCGATGATTTCAATTGGCAGATGCAGCCTCATTGCACCAAGTCACTATTCCAGAAATGCTGCCACTCAGTGGGGCCATTCTTGTTAGTCCCTACTGACAGACCAGCCTTCATTTTGCATCATCTTTGTTTAAGGAAAGATCTGCATGAAGGGCTTGAGTTTGAAGGCTCTTGAGAATTTCCGGTACTTCTGATAACAGTTAGGCTGTAAACAAAACCAACTTTTGTTGTGCTTCCAAGGATGGTCCACTGTATCTACCATGTTTCCCAGAAGATGCAACAATGATTCATTACAGTCAGTTACCAATCAGTGACTGATGTCTTGGCTGGTGTCTTGATATTTGACTGTAGTTCATAAAATACATAAGTTTGCGATGTACATAAAGCCAAAGATACATAAGCTCATAAGACAAAGGACATCCAGTCCCACTTCTCCCGTGAAGTTCAGTGCTGCTGTGAAAATGTTCAGTAAAACCTGTGAAAATCCTGGACTGTAATGGATTGAATTTGTTGCAGAATATTTTGCACTTCTGCCTTTGAACTCTTTAAAGACTACAGCGACACTCTAATGAAATACCACCCTGAACACCTGAAATTTTGTCAAATAGAAAGATAAATCCATGTGTGTCCCAGCTCACAGTTACAAGGCAGGCTAGAACCACAGGCATTGACTCTTGTAGTACTTCATGTTGCAGCCTCGTGGCTTGCAGGAGCTGCAGTTTAGGGAACAACTGAATTTACTATGAAGAAATCCAATGTTGTTTCACACATAGCTCAATGCTTAAGTGGTAATTATCAACTAGGAAAATCATCTAGTAATTAGATCAGGCAACTCAATATAGGAAGCCTTAACAAATAAAACAAATCTGGAAATTTTACGAAGAGATGAACTTTCACAGAACCTAAAGGTTTATATGGGAAAGTAAACTTCAATGGAATCAGCTGGGAAAGTTAAAAGACTCAAAATTTTTAGGACATCTGGTTCTAACCTTTTGGCACAGGTTTGCGTTTTTGAAATATTACTGGTAATTTGCTGTAATGAAACTATAAAACAGTTGAAAAAATATTTTGACTGATCCAAATCAACATATTTGGCATATGAGAGACTGAGAGACTACCCTGATAAAGGTGGAAAATTTGAGGACATGAAGCTTTTCTCATGATGGCAGGGTTGTTACCAGTAGAACCAAGCAGGGAAATTGGAAAAGAGTTGCATACTTTACAGATTGGAAATTGCTGTACTTGGAAACTGGTCTGTAACTGCTAAAAATTCACTTGGTCTGTGGACTACCCAATCCGAAGCTTAGTTTCCCAGATCATAGAGCTGAACTAAATTGCTCACAGTAAAATGGGTCTTTTATCCCATGGGATTTTTCACTCTAGGAACTGTGGTATTTATTTCCAATGCTACTGAGTAACTTTTGTAGATTACGTCTTATTTGGGAAAGGAGAAAAGGAAAATATTAGGCTGATCTATTCAAAGCAGCACTGCAGGAAGGGAAACTTCAGGCCATGAACTCCATTAGAAACTGGAGAGGCACCATCAACTTTTTGATGCCATCTGATCTTTATTGTGCACATTTGAAGTGAGCTCTCACTCTTATACCTGGGATATAGCATTGTATTGTCAGACACTTCATTGGACATGGGATTTCCTTCTTCTAGGAGAGAATCAACTCTTACAGCTAAGACTTCAAAGCATTAACTAACTCATGCATTACTCCTGGCTCATTGCTCTAGAGCAGAAGTGCGATAACTCTCCAAATAAGTTGATTCATCATCCCAGAACTTTTTAATGACATATGGTAACTAAGGGTGTATCTTGAGTAATTTTCTGGCAGTAGTACTAATGTAAGCACTTGCTGTTTTCCCATACACAGACACTTGCACATGCGTGCTTGCTCCCACCCTTTTCATTGTGCAACCTCACAGCAACCTGTATGGGGAATTATTCTAGCAGAAAATACCTCATTTGCAGCATCATTGTCCAGACTGGGCTCAGTGTGTGACTATACAAATGTGTGTGCCAGAGCACTATATGAGACAGTAATAGCTTAGGCAGCACTGATGAGTGTAGCAATGGTCTAAACTTGCAGGTACCTAAAATACTAGGCAGAATGGGTGTTGCATGGTACCCATTGTTAACAGAGCTTTAAACTGAGAACAGCAGTGATTCCTGCACTTAACAGAAAATCTGGTGCTGATAAAGCTCTGTGGCATCATGGTAATGCTAGGAAAGAAAAATAAAGGCTGGTTGATCTGGAAGCATGCCAGATGTTGACCACTGTCATTCTTGAGAAAGCCCATTCACAGAAATCTGTTATTTAGTGTAAGTATTCTGAGCACAGCTTCTCACCTTGCCACAGTAAAAAATGTCTTCTCGCTTGATCTTTCCTTCAGCAATCTTCTCCCGGATGGCTTGTCCCACTTCGTGCTCATTGTAATAGACAAAGGCACCGTCGATATGGCGGTAACCAGTATCAATGGCAATCTTCACCGATTCCAGGCAGGAACCTTTGGGAGTCTATTGGAAGAAGAAAAAGTATAAACATAGTTTGAGGCTCCTGCTCACCTCTCCTGCAGTGCTATAGAGTCCTTGACATATGTGGAAGGTTCATACTGGAGTTCATCCAGTAAAACCATCTGTTACCTGCCCAGACACGTTTGTTTCAACTTGTGTGGTGTGCACTTTTCTTCAAAACTATCATGAATATGAACTAAACTAGATAAAGGAGCAAAGCAAAAAATTCTCTGTGTCAGGGAGAGCACATTAGAGTCCTCATAGGGTAAAATTAGTATTTGATATGAAAATAATTTCAGAATTTCTTCTCTAGACAGCAAGGGCTTTCCTACAACAGAAATTTAATTAAATCCCTTACTCAAGTGGAAAAGGACGTTTTGGTTGTGCAGAGATGGTCAACCACCTGCCTAATGAGAGGCTTTTGAATACTTTCTGGCCCAGTAGAGCTTTCAGCAGAGCAGGAATTTGGATTTGAGCTGTTTCTTCTCAAATCAACGTACCATTGGTGGTAGCACAACCCAAAGGGTGATAGCTGGGGACTTGTCTACTGGTATTCCTAGTTCTGTATGGTTGCTTTACCATGTGGTCAAGAACCAGTAGATGCTTTAGTGTATATTCATATATATCTTACTGTATCAGTTTAAGAAGAGCCCAAGAAACCTCTTAATGAGTCCAAGTGTCATTTTTGTACTGTGTGCTGCACTTATGTTTACTCATGTTTGTTGAAATTCAATGCTTGTTTATTTTTTTTTTCAGTACAGTTGTATTTTCCATTAGCCAATGTGGCAAGCAAAATAAACATAGGCCAAATCAAGCAAAAAAGCATAAAACCAGTCACTGAAATAATTTGACTGGTCACCAAAATTGTACTGAAAACATCTTATTGTTGCCATACTTCGAATGATGAGAGTGCAGCTCTGAGTGATGGTGGTGAAGGGCTCTCAGCAACACATGGCAACACTATTTTCCCCACCCTTTCCATAGGCATTGCTCTGCTGTGACAGGGGCATCTGATTCACTTAAAAGGAAAAGTGAAATAGGGCGAGTTAACCTACTTTGCTATGCTGCTGTCTACTACCAGCAAATGCCAAAGGGTGCGTTTTGCTACCTCCATGTGAAGGGATAAGACCATGTTGCTTCTCCTCTGAGGAAAATGTAAGCCAGAGACGTTTGGAAATGAGACAGGGTATGAAGAGAGGATGTGAAATTTGTTGGTTTTGCTGATGCCAAGGAAAGAGAAGCAGCAGGATTGGCAATAGGCGCTGTTGGGAAGGACAACTTTTCACCACAACAATCAGTCTCCCTCCTCTCCCTCCAAGCTCCATTTTACTGCAGTCCCTGGCTTGGCTGTCCAGGAGTTTGTCATAGAAGAAGCAGTTGCTCTTCCACCACCTGCTTAACTAGAAGGTGTGAAACTCATAGCTGCCACAGGATACTGCAGTGACTAAGGATGCTGGTCTACCCTTCTACATTCATGAAAGAAAGATCTGTGAAGGACTGCTGAAGTCACATGTGGGTCAACCTCTCTGTCTTTTAATCCCAGAGCTGTAGGCTAGTGGCAGATTATTCTGGGGTAATGGGATCATATCCTGGTATGCTTGCTCTTCAGTGCCCCATCTGGGCTGGCCATTATTGGACACAACTGGATTAACTTCTGTTCAGGCTCAGGGATGACGTTCTGCTCCAGCATGCAGTGCCTAAAGGTTACTTAAATAGGGGCAATCATGAGCAGCTTTGCATTTTATTACAGACACTAGCAAGGGCTGAGAGGTAAACCAGTACAATTTAGCATGCTGAAGTATTTACAGCAGAGACAATGAAATATTGTCTGCTTGAGAGAGACAACAAACCCTCTGAATGCATTTCTGCTTTCACTGTGGGAGCCTCCCAAAGGCATGCTCACCCCCTGGCAGGGCCCTTTCCTTGTTGTTAGTAGGATGTACTGAAGACCATGGCAGCTAAAAGCGTTTCAGGCGCAGTCAATGGCTAGTTTTCGCTCAGGGCATGTTGGGCAGCACTGCAGAAGCATGAGGCATGGAGCGGTGACAATCTCCAACATGTTCACTGCTTTGTCCCTGCCTGAACCTGCAAGGAAGGATTTGAGTAAGGCAGCAAGCAAAAAGCTCCGCTACGAGCACTGTGAGCCTGCAGTTACTGATGACAGTAACCTCAGACCTCAGCAATGAGCTGCACGAGGCTGTAGCTGCAGCTGCAAAGCTCAGGCTGGCTAGCACAGAGCAACAGGGCTCAGCTTAAGGGTCTTCTGAGCTCAAGTCCAAGTGATGAGAAATTATCCAAAAAATAAACATATTTTAAAAGGTGTTATCAGTGTTTTCTCTATGAAACCTGATTTTTCAGTGTGACTTTTAGATTGATACAGCCTGTTTGACTTCTACCATTCTATGCTTAGTGGTGGAATTTTTAAAGTAGGGTGAATGGTTGGACTCAATGATCTTAAAGGTCTTTTCCAACCTTGATGATTCTTAAAATAAAAATCAAGTTTATGAAGGAAAAACATTTAGAGTACAGTGACACGTTAACTCAATATAGATTTGGAAAAAAAAAAAGTGTTGTTGTTTTGGGTTGTTTGTTTTTTGTTTGTTTTTTTTTGTTTGTTTGTTTGTTTGTTTGTTTTATTTTTCTCTTTTCTTGAAAACCCAAAAATTGGTTGTGGGCCTGATCCTAGGATTTCCTCTCTTGAGAGATTGCATGAACACGTCTCCCAGTCATTTCCTAAAGCTGTAAACTAAATCCTAAAAAGGAAGAAAATGTTGATTATTGAGTTGCATCTTTTCTCAAACACCAAGGCCATTTTGGTCAGTAACAAAAGCAGAAGGAATAGGTGAAGAAGGGCAGAGTTTCACATGCAGGGCAATGGCATAACTGCAGACATGAGAAGAGGGAAGAACAGACAGAAGTGAGAAAGCTTGCAGTTACTGCAATTGCCTTTGGCTCAATGGGTTAACTTATGTTAAAGATGGATCTTTTGCATGGGTCTGCACATCTTTTACATGCATCTGCACAAATAATCTTGTGAAAGACTCCTCCATTTCAAGAATTAATCTTATTCTTTAGGGGTTTGTGGAAGATTTTTTTGGATCAGACCTTGATTACCAATGGCCAGAGATGGGTTTACACAAAATACAAATGTTTTCATTGCACTAGGTAGCTTCATCTGATGTGGTGTATTAGTTGTGACAGATTCTGGTCTAAGGTGTTTCATATAAAAATGCAAGACAACCTAGGGAACAGTTTTTGGAAAATCTTGCCTCTATTGAATCATCCCAGCTGAAGGCCTGGGACATCTGTGAGTCTGGAAACTTTATACAATATACTTATTTTCATTCTAATGGAGAAATTTCATTTCTAGCATTTCACATATCTAACCCTTCCAAATCCCGCAGTAATGGGCTGTGGTAAACTGTGCTGATGAGTTGCACAGGCTAGTCATGTTGTGGTTTTGCCACTTTTTAGAAGTGTTGCCTTAAGTGTCATATCTTATTCCATTGTTTCCTGACAGACCATATTAAAGCAGGATGACTCAGATCACCACTGCTCATCCAGCTTTCCATCAGAGAAGGCACAAACCTGGATCTTTCCCCTCTATCCTGCCACTCACCCTGAGGCATATTAATCTCTTCTGTCTTTTTTTGGAAATAAAGTCTTTAACATCAGACATTATCAACTGAAAACCAACTATTACTTAAGTGCCGATAGAAGTTTGTGATATGACTGGTCTTACATCTCATGATGTTGTATAAGGGTCTGCACTTCAATCACAGCAGCTGACAGCAATGCCTCCCAGGCTGTCTGGCCACAGAGCAGCCACTTTTACCAGGAAAGCCAGATCTCCTCTTTCTCCTCCTCCTCACTGTTGGTTATACTCACTGGTGTGGTTGCAGCAAACTGAAATGCAGTTGCTTATGATGTCTACTCATTTCAGGTAGGCCTTTATTCTTACCATTCCCAGATAAGCAGGGCTCACATTTAGAGCAGCACAAATACCAGATGAGGTACTGAAATGTCTCTGTGCTATAAACCTTTGTGCTTTGTCAGTAGTAATTCAGGATGCTTTGGCCTTAAGACAAATCTTTGCTTCTTTATTACTTTTTATTTAAGTGTAGATAAGAGGTATGCTTGATCCTTAGCTGTAATTACTGTTTCAGCTTCTAGTCAGTGTGCCCTGTAACTATGCTACTTTGATCAAGGACTGTCATTTTGGAACTGGAATTTTATAACCACTTGTACAGTGTAAGTCAGATTTTTATCTTGTGTTCTTACAGTCAGTAATTTGTGCCAGAAAAAGGTATTACATTTATTACATATTTTGTGATATTGGTTGACTAGAACCACTTACTCAATGACTAGGAACTCCTTCAGTAGCATCTAGATTATTTTTAAGATCACAGAGTTTTAAGGAAACAACACATGCAATTATTCCCTCTATCAATCAATAGCTTGTAAACCTGATGATTTACCACCACGCATGACAGATTAAACCAGTATCTGTTTCCTTCAGGCTCCATGGTAAATAAATATGGCAGAAGGGCAGGGGGAAGCAAACTCAGATTTGCACCTTCACTGAAAGAAAACAGCAGTTTGGCCCCTTCTCCATAGATGAAGTAGACAACTGGCCTGTTACCACATTTTATGAGTCTGAAAAAGCAATGTGCTTCACCACTTCTGCCTGTTTGAAAGGGTCTGCTCTCTTTTTTTTTTTTTTTTTTCCTCTGAGACCATGGACTTGTTTATTTTTGAATGCTTATTCCAGACACCTTCCATCACATCCCATTTTGTCAAGAACTCTTCTCCCTACCACAGAAAACAGGCAGCTTCGGTTTTGTTCATGACTGCATGTAACTAAACCACAGGAGGATATTTTTTTTGTGCAGGCATACCCATGAATTTTATTGTTCCCTCTCAAGTAGAACAGTATTTGCTTAGTAGTGTTTGTGGTTATCCTACTCATTGTTACTTAATGTCATATTTCAGCCGCCCCCCAATTCTTTTGCGTTTTCTATAGCATCCTTTTCTGCTCAGCAATTTCCATCAGCTTTCCAGATGATAAAGAGGGATTCTCCTTACCTCCATAAGACAAAGCTAACAGGACACATTAGCAGCAGATTGCAATCTTCAAAACCTTGTGAACAGCTACCAAAGCACTGCTTTTATATATGTCTTAACATCACTTTTGTCATTTATTCTTTATTAGTGCATACCGTAAAGGAAAAATAGTCTGACTCAGGCTCCCAGATTCTGCTCTGCCTTGCTTCACATATGCAGCTTTACAGCGTTGCGCCAGTTTTGGCAGCATGTGAGAGCGGAGGAAACAGCAGTTTGGGGAAGGAGCTATTTACCTTAGTCCTGAGCACCTCACCTGATTAGTGCAATGGCATCCAGTTCCTCAGATGGCAATAATGATCCTGAGAGGAAGAGCCTGAGGTGTGGGGACCATCTCCTGGAAAAATCTGAATTTAGCTGCAGCTGAATTACACGAGAGATACAAACTGTGGGCTAAGTGCTCCAGTCCTAACCTATAATTTAAGATGTGGAGCCGCTGCTTAGGAATCTTAGTCAGCTAACAGAGGAAGAAGAAAGTAGGTACATTCCTGGGCTTGGAGCCTTCTTTGCTAGAGCTCGGCACTCACAGACAGATTTTTATGCAAGTTTCTAGAAGCCCAATTGCTTATTTGCCTTTGCCTGTTTTCCATACAAACTGGCAAAGAGGATTGGCTTAAGATGTTAGGAACAGAGCATAGAAAACGTGTACTGCAGGCATTACAGGAAAGCACAGGTTGAGTTTACAAAGCCAGAGGATATGAGCCACACAAGGGTACATTCTTAGAATTGTTTAATCTTGTAAAGGAGAAGCTGTACTGTACACCTCTTTCTTGGAAAATGCAACCACCAGCACATCTCTCTCTCTTGTACATAAGAAAATATGGCTTTCATCCTCTGGAAGCATTGGCAGCCACCACCCGGAAGCAAAGCCCAGTGAAGGGATGTCTGCAAAAGCAGGTGGAGCTGAGAATGAAGGCAGAAAGCACAGCTGAGAGCCACAAGCTGCTATACCGGCCCAGAGCTTTCCTTTATGTCGTGCAGGATGTTGCCTTAGAAAGTGAAGGATGGCAAATGTGCCCAGAGGAGATGGGGGGAATGGTGATGCTTGCTGCCTCGTGTCATGCTGTGAATGAATGAGGACAGAGTATGTAGGGATGCAACAAGGAAGGCTAAGGGTCTCTTGAAGTTAAACCTGACAAATTATATAAAAGAAACAAGAAGGGTTTCTTCAAGTACATCAGTAGGAAAAGGAAGACAAGGGAATATATGGGCCTGATGCTGAATGAGGCAGGTACCCTGGTGACAGAGGATACTGAGAAGGTGGAGTTACTGAATGCCGCCTTTGCTTCAGTCTTTACTGCTAAGACTGGCTCTCGGGAATCACAGTCCTTTGAGGTAAGAGAGGAAGTCTGGAAGAAGGAAGACTCCCTTGGTTGAGGAAAATTGGGTTAGAGATCATTTAAGCAGGCTAGGCACCCAAAAATCCTTAGGCCCTGATGGGATGCATCCATGAGTACTGAGGGAGCTGGCTGATGTTATTGATAAGCCACTCTCCATCATTTTTGAAAGGTCAGAGGTTGAAAGAACAGGAGAGGTGCCTGAGGACTGGAGGAAAACCAATGTCACTCCAGCCTTCAAAAAGGCCAAGGAAGACGACCCACAAAATTACAGGCCAGTCAGCTTCACCTCCATCCTTGGAAAAGTGATGGAGCAGCTCATTCTAGATGTCATCTCTATGCATGTGGAGGAAAAGAAAGTTATCTGGAGTAGTCAGCATGGATTCACCAAGGGAAATCCATGCTTGACCAATCTGATAGCCTTCTATGATGGCTTGACTGACTGGATATGTGAAGGAAGAGCAGTGGATGTTGTCTGTCTTGACTTCATCAGGGCTTTTGACACAGTCTCCCGTAACATCCTCATAAGTAAGCTTAGGAAGTGTGGGTTAGATGAGCAAACAATGAGGTAGATTGAGAACTGGCTGAACAACAGAGAACTCGGAGGGTTGTGATCAGTGGTGCAGTCTAGCTGAAGGCTAGAAGACTTCCTGGGGTGTTCCCCAGGGATCAGTACTGTGTCCAGTCTTGTTCAACATATTCCTCAATGACCTGGATGAAGGGACAGAGTGTGCCCTCATCAAGTTTGATAACAATACAAAACTGGGAGGAGTGGCTGATACACCAGAAGGCTGTGCTGTCACCCAGCGAGACCCAGACAGGCTGGAGAGTTGGGCAGAGAGGAACCTAATGAAGTTCAACAAGGGCAAGTGTAGAGTCCTGCACCTAAGGAAGAATAACCCCATGCACCAGTACAGGTTAGGGGTTGTTCCGCTGGAAAGCAGCTCCACAAAGAAGGACCTGGGAGTCCTGGTGGACGAGTTAACCATGAGCCAGCAGTGTGCTCTTGTGGCCAAGAAGGCAAATGGTATCCTGGGGTGCATTAAGATGAGTGTGGCCAGTAGAGAGGTTCTTCTCCCCTGCTACTCTACCTTACTGAGGCCACATCTGGAGTACTGTGTCCAGTTCTGGGCTCCCTAATTCAAGAGAGACAAGGAACTACTGGAGAGTCCAACGGAGGGCTACAAGGATGATTACGGGACTGAAGCATCTCTCTTACAGAAGAAAAGGCTGTGAGACATGGATCCGTTTAGCCTGGAGAAAATGGAGAGGGGATATTACCAATGCTTATAAATATCTAAAGGGCGGGTGTGAAGAGGATGGGGCCAGTCTCTTTTCAGTGGTGCCCAGTGATAGGACAAGGGGCAACAGGCACAAACCAGAACACAGGAAGTTCCACCTCAACGTGAGGAAAAACTTCTTTACTGGGAGGGTGACAGAGCCTGGAACAGGCTGCCTGGAGAGGTTGTGGAGTCTGCTTCTCCAGAGACTTTCAAAACCCACCTAGACACATTCCTGTAAAACCTCCTCTAGGTGAACCTGCTTTAGCAGGGGGGATGGACTAGATGGTCTCCAGAGGTCCCTTCCATCTTCTGCCATTCTGCAATTCTGTGCCTTTCTCTAGCCTGATGTCCTGTCAGTGGCCTGAAGCATGAGATTTGATTGCCCATACAACCAAAATTAGATTGCATAACTGCAGATTTAGCATTTCTAGAATTCCTGTGACATTGTTATTCTAGGACTTAGCCAAAGCTGTCTTCAGGAAACTCTTATTATTGTAGCTGGCAGAGCCTGCTGGAGTTATTTTTACCACTTGATTGCAGAAGCCTTAGTCTTAGGATTGCCGCAAATTTTCACTTGATGCAAATTCACTTAATGCAAGCCTAAACTAAGGGTCTGTCTCTCTGACAGCAGCTAGAGGATTAAATCAAACCAAGCAAATGACATGCACACCCAGGTCCCATACTTGCAGTGACAGTGGGGGGACTGGAACAGTTTCCTGAAGAGTTGGAGGACACCATAACCAGCTGGCCAAACCTGGAAAGCACAGACCTAACAAGAAGGGTGGATGCTATGAAAATACTCTTCAGACAAGGTTATCCCAGAGATGTGTGAGGTACAAAGGAAGGATTAAGCACCAGCTTGTGCAATAACAAAGGAGGAAGAAAATGTTGCTAGTAGTTCTACTTTGTTCCCTAGACTTAAAAGGGAAAAAGGTTTCTGGCGCCAGATCGAAGAAGTGTTTGCGAAGGCAGATGTAAAACTTGGGGAATTCCACCACCTAGTTAGCTGAACCAACAACAGTTGGCTTTGATGAAGCCTAGAGAGGCATCTTCTGCACAGCACTTTCAAGTTTTGACAAATGTGGCCTCATAGGTCCATGGAAGACACAACCCAGATGTTAACGTCTTGCATGAGCTGTAAGAACATGTTTACGCAGTTCTTGGGAAAACTGCAGGGAATCGGGGACACATGGGAGTCCGCAGCCATATTTAATGTATGGAGTCAGTCAGGGATGTTTCAGAAAATGGAGGTTTGTCTGGAAAACTGTGGCTCTAAATATTCTTGCCAAAATGCGTATCTTTTGGCTGTGTTAATTCAGATTACTCACTTGTGGTGGTTCAGATTTTCCCCTCTCCAACAATGCCAGCAATTCCTTGTTTCACCTTCTGTAAACCAACCTTCATAACTTTTATTTACACAGGAAGGCTTTCCCTGTCACTCTTGAGCAGGATTGAAAATCCAACATGGTTAGAAAGACAGAGGAAAAGAGAAAAAAATTTTTGTTTTTTTGGTGTCAATGTGTGACCTTGATATTATTGCATTGGTAACAGCTTTGTAATTTTTGGAATAGGGGGTATATTGAAAGAGCTAGTGCTTGCAGCTATGGAATAGAAAAGGTCTGCTTTCTCTTGGGTAACTTTTTAAATAAGAATCCCTATAGCTGGTTTTGGGTAGTGCTACTGTCCTAAAAGCTTATCTGGATTAACCTGCTATTAGTTTTGAATCTGGGCTGATTAAATGCAATTCTATCCCATGTCACAGCCAGACACGTAGCTTGGTGGTTGACGTTGGCATCTGATATCCACCATCTGAAAAACTGTACCAACTCCCAGACAATGTTGTCATCTAAATGTCACCTTGTTCTGAGAACTTTTTCCTCTGGAGTGCTCTTGTGGTATCCAAGTCCATGTATGTCAATACCGTGCTTGGGAGCCAAGAGATGTGGTGCCAGGTTGGCTGGAAGAGCCAGCCCCTCTGCTTGGATTAGGCAGGCATTACTTCACAGGGCCAGGCGATTATCTGGCTGTCAACAGTTTCATTAGTAGAAGTCCTCTGCTCTGCAGGAGGATACGTCTTTTGGTCCTGAAGCAGTGTGAAAATGTTTCACATAGCAGCTGAGATGTCAGCATAGGTTAGAGATACTATCTTTTTAAGATGAGGGTTTTTTTGCAGCTTATAGTTTAGGCCATGCTCGGTTTGGGGAGAGTCATTCTGACCACAATCTAATCCTCAGAGCAAACTGAAATTTTCCAGGACTAGCCTGTAGTGTGGACATTTTGCTCAGAAGTCCTCCATAGGTTAAAGAACTTTGTAGCAAGAAAGTTAGTCTTTCACACATTCTCATCTACAAGGCTGGGCCCATCCTCATCAGGAATTTTACATGTTGACTATTTCAGTAAATGAAGCTTTTAATCTGCCACACATGATTAGACATTAATTGTGTTCATAGCTGGAAACACCACAGAAGCTGTTGGCACAAAGTTGATATTAGTCATACTATCAATTTGTTTTCTATTGAGCTTCAGGATTCATAGAAACGAAGAAACCACTGAGATATCAGCAGAGAAGATACACGGAAGTAAATGAGCATTTATGCAAATCAACAGTGCCTTAGAGTCATGGGTCTTGTGCCAGTGAACAAAGTTTGTGTCCTCAAGAAAGTTGCATGCAAGAATCTCCTCCAACTTGACAGAATGATAAGCCATTTTGTCAAATCCAACTTTAAAACCTGACATTAACAGTGAAAGTACAGTTCTTACACAAAAGCTAGGAGGTTTTGATACTGCCTGACACATTTCAGGGGAAAAAAAAAAAAAAAAAAGGCAGCTACCTTTTCTGACTACCTATTTTTTTCTATTTAGATGACTTCATTTTCTTTCCTTAATGAGATAAAGATGCAATCTTGCATTTATGCAATCCAAAAATGTTCCATTGTATAACATGAGATTGCAGGGACCTAGCAGG
Source organism: Ceryle rudis (assembly GCA_033439905.1). Taxonomy (NCBI): domain Eukaryota; kingdom Metazoa; phylum Chordata; class Aves; order Coraciiformes; family Cerylidae; genus Ceryle; species Ceryle rudis. The sequence goes on along the minus strand of JAAGNO010000540.1, from coordinate 8,293 downwards.
AATTGAGGTGTCAAGGGGTGGTTGCAGGCAGGGAAGGAGAGATCATGGCTGAACACCAAGAAGGCAAAGTATTGAAGGCACAGAAATGCAGAAAGACTGTTCCAGCAACAGAACAGAAAAGTTGTATGGCAGAGGAAAAAAGGCGAATGTAAGATAAACAAACTCTGCTTTTCATAGGTGGTAAATATGCCATTAAGGCCTATGTGAAAGGGAACTTTAAAATGCATCATGAAACATTAAGTTTCTTAGCAAAAGTCGTTGATGAAAGCAGAATTTGTCCAAGAGCCTTGTGATTTAGTGCATTCTTCTACCCTGTACCTTCACCTTTTTGCTATAAGAAGTCCTGTCTGTGAAAGCAGTATCTTCAGTGTTCATCTGTTCATCCCTCATCCTCTGGCATATTTGCCATCTCTGTAGCAAACAGTAGGGATGGATTAAAACAATAATACAGTCCAGAGTCGCTGCAGTTTCTTGAATACTTACATAGACTCCTTCTCCTGCACCTTACTCACAATGCTTTTGATCATGTTTCCAGTGAGCAGCTGCGCTCCTGCCCAAGAGCCACGTTGTTCTGCTGCCTGCTTAAAGCTGATGCCAGCTACTGTGCCTCCTCAAAGCATCCTGCCTTTATCTGCTCTTGACAACTGGGTCTTGGCAGTAACTGTGACTTAGTTGAAGAATAACAAGTAAAATATGAGACATTAAGCAAAAAGGGCATCACTCAACACCAGGTTACCAGGTGTGCCATCTGTGGTCTGGGCAAGCAGAATCATCCAAGTATGGTCTGAAACTGGGTCACAACTTAGTCAGTGAGTGATATGGCTACAGATACATGGTTTTGGGATAAATATCATTCTGCGTGAAGGCTAGGCTAGGAGTTTGCCAGCAGGCAGGCAAGGATCCCTTCAGGATGCTTAACAGATCAGGCACAGTTCTCTTCCTGGGCTGGAGTGACCTATCTCCTTCACTTCTGCCCTTGCCTCAAGAGTACCGATCTCAGTTTGGGGGTAACCTTGGAGACCAAGGGAACATGAGGGCACCCTCTGAAACATCTCAGAAATCCCAACCCTGAAAGACCATGTGTTGCTATGTGTTGGCCAGGCATGGCTTTGCTGCTCTGAAAAGTGCTCTCCCAAGACAAGAAAAATTAGTACCACATGAGGTAATACTGCTGCTTAAAAAGCAAAGGGCTTGAGAAAGCCAGTGGTGTTTACCAAAAGGACTGTAAAGGAGCAAAATGTCCTTTGGAAATGCTGGTATGGGGACATGGCCCAACAACTTCTGAAAAACAGTTTCATTTTGGGAACTTTCTTCACTTCCTAAGTTAAGGACATAAATATGAGGCTCTGTAGCCACATATCCAATCTGACTCCCCCCAGGTCTGTTCAAATCAGGTTCTCAATAGCCTTTTTAGGGAAGAAAATGGCAAAATATCTCCCTGGCCTACATCCATGATGATTTTGTATATGTTCATAAAAAGCACTTTATTACAGAGTAATAAATAAAAAATAATATAATATCATAATAAATAATATTACTTCAGGCTCAGTACTTGCTGCGTTCAAACACATATTCACATGTAATTGTTCACACTGTAAAGACTGTGGTATTTTCTTTATATATTTATTTTAATAGTGTGTTGTGGGAAGTAAGCTAAGGTCGTAAGGACACCTGCATGTCAGGGCAGTTCCTGCTCTTGCCACTGCCTCTCTTATCTCTTTCAAGAAAAAAAAAATCTAGAAGCCAAGGGGGAAGTTTACCTCAGGAGGAAGACTGGGGAGGTTGTCCAAGTCAGAGAAGGAGAAATTTGTAGGAAAGAGATCAAGAAGTGGAAGCCTTTAAGGTTACACCCTGTCTCCGGAGATCTCAGGTGTCACTCATTCCTGGGTCTTTCAATACATGATCCATTTCACAGCTGTGGGTCAGGCCAGGTGATTTTCTCTACAAGTCACCCAAAATCAATGCTGTCTCCAACTGATCATGCTTCAAAAGCCGGTGATGGCCAGCAGGAAAACAGAGGGAATTAAATTGTGTGTAATTCCCCCCACTTACTGCAGCTCAGAGATCCAGACTGCGTTGTGGGGACAAGTCACTTATTACCTCCTTTGACTTAAAGGTAGCTTACAGCAACTCCAAAGGCAGCAGAGAGGCAGCCTGCACCGTTAAGAGAAATTTAAATAGTTTGTGAGTGCACATCCTTGTGGGAGGAACTTCTTGGCATAAAAGGTCCTGTGAGAGCACTAAAAGCAGTTAGGCCTATACAACGAAAAGTTACACTGTTCAGCTTCTTGCTTGGGTGTAAAAAGTAATCCAGGGTGCCAAAACAGTGTTTTTACTTATCCAAAACAGATTTTTTTTTTTTTTTTTAATTTGGTTGCTCAGATTGGATAGGGGAGCCCTGGATGAACTTTTCCTCTCCCTGATTCAAACCAGCAATTTCTTCTTAAACAGAACCCAGACTGTCTGGGCATTCACAAGGGTTACTTTGTGGTAGTTAAGGATTTGGGGAAATGGGTCTCTCTCCCTCTTGGCTGGATGCCATACCAAGTTCTTCAGCCTCTAAAGCTGTGGGGCTGGTGGGTAGTGTGTTTTCCCATGGGGAGGGTTCTCCTCCTGCTCTAGCCTGTGCGTGTTTCTTCTTGCCTCTCTCTAGCTATCACATACCCCCACTATCATGTTATTTCCCTGGTCCCATGAATTTAATTCCTGGAGGCAGAGAGGAAGACTGAATCTGGTTTCCCACCACCCGTGTGGATTCCCTCACCAGTGGACTATTCAAGGGAAGGCAACTCTTACTTCCAACTGCTTTAATAATCCTTTGATTCCTCAGCTTGTACTGCCAGTGCCCAAAATGAAATGCTTTGCCATTTGTTTTGCCTGAAACTATTCCACAAAACTGCTTCCAATTTATGAATGGATTTGGCTACCTCAGAACCTCAGTTTTAGCAAAGTTGTGACTTGCCAAAAACCCTCACCCAGTGCTATTCTTGAGTGCTTTGCCCAATCTTATGTTTCAGAAGCAGCGTCCGTGTACAGTGCGGTTGCTACAACCTTTCCTCCAAGCTCTCTCCTCCCTCAGTCAAAACAGGAAAGCAGGAGAGGAGCTGTGGCCAAGGCCCCTTGACCTTCCAGGGAGACAGCAAGTATTTATGTGGAGGCACTGGGCTGATGATCTTAGCCGTGTTGACAGGGATGAGTTATAAAGTGAAGCGGGCGTAAGTGCAGTTTTAACGAGGCATAGGATTTCCAGGATTTAGAAGTGTTTTTAACACCTTTCCCTGCTGAGTCTGCTCATCCCCACACCCTATCTGCTTCCATATGGATACCAGTAACACTCACTGGGCTGCGTTAGGAACTAAGCATCGATACTGGGAGATGGCAGGAGCGCAGGGGGGCTGAACTGGCTCTGCTGTGGCTTGGGGCCACGCCATGGCCTCATGAAGCGGGCTCTCTTCCTCCACCTTCCCCTGTGGGGCTGCCCTCTCGCTCCCCCCCACTCCCCAACCCCCCAGTCCCGGGGTTAATAAAATACATGTGCACAGTCCTGAAAAAACTTGAAACTCAACAGAGTTCAGCAACAGAGAATCAATGGTTGAACTACCGTAAAGCCCT
>JAAGNO010000538.1:179055-206566 GCA_033439905.1 Ceryle rudis | reverse complement strand
TCTCCAGTCTGTCCAGATCTCACTGGATGGCAGCACAGCCTTCCAGTGTATCAGCCACTCCTCCCAGTTTAGTATCATCAACAAACTTGCTGAGGGTATACTCTGTCCCTTCATCTAGGTTATTGATGAAGATGTTGAATAAGGCTCGAGCCAGTACTGATGCCTGGGGAACACCACTAGTTACAGGTCACCAAATGAACTCTGCACCACTGATCATGACTCTCTGAGTTCTATTGTTTAGCCAGTTCTCAACCCATCTCACCGTCTACTCTTCTAACCCACACTTCCTGAGCTTGCCCACAAGGATGTTATGGGAGACAGTGTCAAAAGCCTTGCTGAAATCACAGTAAACAACATCCACTGTTCTCCCTGCTGTCCCTGCATCTACCCATTCAGTCACACCATCATAGTAGGCTATCAGATTAGTCAAACGTGACTTCCCTTTAGTAAATCCATGCTGGCTACTCTTGATAACCTTCTTTTCTTCCATGTGCTGAGATATGATCTCTAGAATGAGCTGCTCCATTACTTTTCCAGGGATGGAGGTGAGGCTGACTGGTCTGTAATTACCGGGGTCTTCCTTCTTGCCCTTTTTGAAGACTGGAGTGACACTGGCATTCCTCCAGTCCTCAGGCACCTCTCACATTCTCCATAATCTTTTAAAAATGATGGCGGGATGGTAGAGCACTCATGGGTGCAGCCCATTAGGGCCCATGGATTTGTGTGTGTTCAGTTTACCCAAGTGATTTCTAACCCAATCCTCATTGAACAGTGGAGAGAATTCTTCCTTCCAGGCTTTTACTTTTAATTCCAGGGTCTGGGATTTCTGAGGGCTGGTCTTAGCAGTGAAGACTGAAGCAAAGAAGGCATTCAGTAGCCCCGCTTTCTTTGCTTCCTCTGTCACCAGGGCTCCTGCATCATTCAGCAGTGGGCCCACATTTTCCCTAGTCTTCCTTTTACCATTGAAGTTTTTGAAGACTAGACTATTTTAACTAGAGAGAAGGAAGACATTTTTTTCAGTGAGGGTTGTGAGACCCTGGCCCAGGTTGCCCAGCAAGGTGGTAGATGCCTCATCCCTGGAACTATTCCAGGTGAGGTTGGTCAGGGCTCTGGGCAACCTGCTCTGGTTGCAGATGTCCCTGTTCACTGCAGGGGGGTTGGACTAGATGACCTTTAGGGTCCTTTCCAACCCAAACCATTCCGTGACTCTGTGATTCTGTGAAGAAACCCTTCTTGTTCTCTTTTACTGCCTTTGACAGAGTTAATTCCAAAATGGCCTTGGCCTTCCTTGTTGCATCCCTACATACCCTGAGAACGTTTCTATAATTCTTCTAAGATCAGTCCCTTTTTCCACATACTGTCAACTTCTTTCTTCCACAAAGAGACAGGAAGATCAATATGGCACTAATTTCTCTTCTCTTTGCTCATTCACAGCACATTTCCAAGAAATCCCTTAGGACCTAACTGTTTTATTGCCTAGAGGGCTTTAATTTTGGGATAGCTAAGGGCCCTCCAGCCACAAAGCAGGACTGCAGCTCTTCTGATGCGCCTGCATTAATAGCACCAATGGGAGAACACTGATCTGGGAAAAATGTGAGCTGTGGGTGGGAGATAGGAGCCAGAGCCCTGTAGCTGGTGGAAGTGTTCGGCCTAGACAAAAATGTAGAAGAGTGTCTGTGCTGTCTTTAAATATAGGACTTGTGGGGAGTCCTAAGTTAAACACCACATACCTTTGCTCAGTGTCTAAGTCTGTTAATGCACTTCAACAATGAGACAAAATTATTCTTCTCCCCAAAAAGGTGTGTTTTCTTTTCTGACAGTGAAACATATTTTCCAATTCACAGAAAAATGAAATGCTGTAATTTCCGAAGTGTTTGGGCAGTTTGAAGGGCTTGGCAGATGGGAAACTTTCAAGTGCTGGAGGCCAGAAAGTTGTTTGGCTGCATAAAAGTCTTTCCCTGCATTCCCATGTGCCCCCCAGAACTGACCTTGCAGCCAGAGAAGTTGGTGGAGGTCTGGCCTTTGTCCTCTTGGGGAAAAATATCATCCAGAAGTGGAAAAACATCTGCATCGAGTCCAGGCAGCCAGAGTTGCCAGTCTGAATGAGTCCAGTTAGGAATGAAAAGCCCTAACTGACACCCTGTGCTGCCAGTAATATTTCCTTTTATCTAAACTCTTCATATGAACTGCATTGTGTCTACTAATTCCCATCAACATGCTGTGTGGGTACTTACTTTGCTATGCATTTCTGTGAATGAAAAAAACTTCATTGGCTCTACCAATTTCCAACAGTGTGCTGTCTGGGTACTTACTCTGATACGCAGTTCTGTGAATGAAATCTCAGCAGAACGCTGATTCTAACATCCCTGAATATTGGCACTGCTTATAGCTTGTATCTGAATTTAGTCCCAGGCTAGACCTGGCACATCACCTTTGTCTTGAACAAAAACACAGACCCAAGGCTTTTTTATTCTTACGGTGTTTGATTTCTTGATCCAGCTTTCTTAGCTCAAGAGTTTATTTTTTCTTTACTCTTTGTCTTCCTCATTACTTTTTTCTTCTCTGAGTTACATGGGATTTGTTTCTCATTTATTTACTTACAGATGAGAAGCAAAGAGAGTCTTTGCTGATTAGTTATGTGCCTTCCTTATTATGTACCTGTTTTCTAATCTTTTTAGTCTAGCTTTGCCATAGAGGGTATCCTTGATACCGTCCAGAAAATATAATTAAATAAATCAAGTCACACAGCCAAAGACTTCATAATACATTTACTAGCAAACATTTTCCCACTGATTAGGCCTGCTAGGCATAACGGTAATATTACTGTTTTGTTAATGGTTTTCTGAAATCAGCACTGGTTTTACAAAGGGCATTACTGATATGTAATCTGTGTATTTGAAAACAGCCTTCATCTTCTCCAGCACTGATAGGTTGTTTAGGCTGTCTCTGAAGTGTCATGTAGTTGGAAAGTGAGTAATTTTCTAACTGCAGCTGGTCCATTTTTGGTCAGAGTTGTATCTCATACTATAGACAAAGCCATACTTGAAAGTGGAGGAATCTGTAGTCTACCAAATGGTCACTGAGAAACAATTATATTCAAAACCTAGAAGCAAAAAATGGGTCTCAATGAACAGTATATCACTAGGAAAGGGTTTCCTGTGTCACTTCTGCCACTGTTCTATTCTGAGTGCCATTGGGAGCTATGGAGTGCTTCACCACAGTGTAGTTGCTGGAAAAGGTTTAGCATGGAGTGGCATGCAGATGTGTGATCATTTTTACTTCTTATTGTAAGAGATCATATCACCTGGTTCAACATAGTTCATCTGAAGTCAATTAATTAGAAGTCAATAAAGCTGCACAAATTTCTGTCAGCTGAAGATATGACAAGTAGTTTCTTCTGTGCTGGAAGCAAATCTTAAATACTTATGCTGGGCTTCCCAGTGTGGGACCTGTTGAAAATCTCACTGCTCCCTTCAGTTTAGGATATTTCTGTTCCCTTGTGCATAGTGTGCTACAAGAGTATCTGTTGCCTGAGCAAATGTGAGTAATCCAATGTACGTGTAGGACTGTTGGAGAGATTCAGACTAGATTGTGGCTTGCAAATGTGAAGAAATGAATCGCTAAATAGCACAGTCTTTATTCGGTAATTAATCAGTAGACAAAGTGCCTCAAGGAAAGAAATCCACCAGACTATGTGTGTACATGTATATGTATATCTTTCTCATTATACATATGTACAGTTACTTTAGTCACATAAGCCATATATATGGCTAAATTTACCCTTCCATGAGTGTGATTTGCTCCCCGAGCAGATAGAAGTCCTCCTCAGATTGTGGAGGACTGTGGAACATCTACAAACTCACTGCTGCTGCTGGATGTCCTGTGGTGAATAGACGCAGCCCAGAGGCTGCTTTTCCTACTCAAGGAAAAGTGTGGCCCAAGCACCTAAAAGCTGTGGTGTAGCAGAACATTTCCAGAATCACTTCCTCAGAAAGGCTTTTTTAGGACTCCAGAAGAGGGTGACAGCATTGTTGCTAATATTGTTAGCCTTTCCCAGAGGACAACCCACAGACAGGGAGTGAAACAGCAGCCATGCACTTTCCAAAGGAGTACATTGGTACAACAAACCTTGTGTTACTTTAATGTAACCTAGCTAATGTAATCTTTAAAGAAAGGAAGGAATATACAGAACATATTTGTTGGCAGAATGGTACTGGTCCCACTGTTAAAGCATACACTATGATATTTTGCAAGGTTTTAAAAAAAAATATATAAAATGGTTTATTGATAAGGAAACAAAATTTACAGGGAAAAGTATGTTTCTGAAGTTCTGAAAGCCTTAGTTTTTGTTCATACTTAACCAGTCAGTCTTTACGATCAGATCACAGAGTTGGGCAATGTGTTTTTAATATCCAACAGAATTGTTAATATATTTCTTCGACATTGTCCTGAGGACCTGGCTGAGGATCTCAGTTTCCAATGGGATCACTGAGAGTTATGGCACACAGTTGTCACTGCACTTCATAGAGTGTAAGAACCATCTCATGCTGACAGCTCCCCAAAAGCTGTTGTCAGGGGGGGATTACTGAACAGGCAATTTTCTGGAAGTGAGATATAGCAGTAGGAACCATGTGAGCAATTGCCAGGATTTTTTGAGTGAAATGGGAAAAAAAAAAAATTGCTGATAAAATTTGGAGAAAACTCCAAAACTTGTAGGGTAGCCAGGAATGAGAACTGGATGGTCAACCAGAAACAGAAATGTATTAATAAAATATATTGCAATGCAGCTGAATGTAGTACCTACAAGAATGAAGAGAGTAAAAGTTAATTCAGAATTATCCAGGGGCCATTGAGAAAAAACTAATCAGCCTGAGTTCTGCTGTCATGGTTTATTCATGGACAGAGAAAAGTTTTGAGTTTAGTATGGAGATAATTCAGCTTAAACAATGAAATGCCATACTCAGTTTCAGTGCCTATAAGTACAGAAATACCATTACAATGATTTGAGGTTTAAAGCAAATGCCTTCACAGGCAAAAATTGTAGAGTTCTATGTATTCAGCCAGCCCAGAGGAAGTGAAATCGTTGAACTGGTTACATCTACTTATCTCCACACGGAGAAAGTTGGAGAAAGTATCATCTTATAAAGTGTTCTTTCAGCTTGTGGAAAACATTATAATGAGGGTCTAAGTGCCAAAGTCAGACAGTTTCGAGTTGACAATGAAATATGAGTTGTAATAACGAAGATCATTAACCTTTGAAATAAAAACTGGCAAAAGAAACAGCCATTTCTCCATCTTATGTTGTCTTCAGATCAAGATTGGTGGCCTTTCTAGAGAGAGTAATGTACTTTAGTATTGCACAAGTGAAAATTCTTATCCTAGTATCAGATAACTTTGAGAAATGTAGCACCCTGAGAGAAGTTATGCAAATTGATTCAAAACCTCCTTTTTTATTTTCTTAAAAAACTGTGAGCAAAACTGCACATTGAACTTTTTCGGGTTGAATTATTTAAGGACTGTCAATATTTTCACCTAAAAAGTTATCCCAAATTGCATCAACTAGGCAGTGGTAAAGACTGTGAAGGAATCCAAGGACACATCTACTTCTTCAGTTACAAACAGATGTCTATCAAATGTTGATTTGGTGTCTGGCGTTCCACAGCACACTAAACACAATGGAACTAGAAACTCTGCATCTATTCATCGGATGTATTGTAGATATCCTGGTCCCCACACCCTTAGAGTAATCAGTAGCAATATCCACTGTAAACTTCTAATCAAGCACTACTAATCACATATAATTAGGGTAACCCATTAATCAAGATCTGGATTTCACAGAACTTGGAAGAGATGTGAGAGGTTACAGAGTAGCCTTCACGAGAGTTGTAAAGGAGAGTGCAATGGAAAATTACTGTCTAGTTCCTGGCTGGACTATTACAGAGTAGCTTTCAATTCCAGTTTCAAAACAGGTTATTTGCATGCAATGTTTTGAGTGCTGTATTTTACAAGCTTATAAGAGAATCTCCCTATTGCAACGAGCATTTTCTGTGTTATCAGGGAAGAGTTCAGACAGTGTATTTGTTTGAGAGTTCTTGAGTCAAAGGTGACCTCTCACTGCTTTCAAGCAGGATCCATCTTCTGGCTGACCAGTCAGCCTGAGATGGCCAGCAAAGCAGCATGCCATTCTCCTGGCTCAACAACAAGTAAAACAATACTGGGATATTGCAGTAGGTGAGGGGACACAGGAGATCAGAGATGGGGTGGACATGCTGGAGGTACCCTGAGGGGAGAGACGTTGAGCATGCAGTCTTCAGTGAGAGGAGGTGGGAGATAAAGGACATGGTGGAGCTGCTGGTTTTGGAGTGGGACAGTTGTAAGGGACAAGGTAGACATAACTGTAATATCTGCTGTGCACTGAGACTGGGCTGAGGCTGCAAGGTAGCACTTCAGATGAGGTCAGTGAGTATTTAGCACCTTCCCTTGCCAAGGCCCTCACTGCTGATCCTTGAATATCTTTTCTACCAAGCCAAGTCAGCTTGTGCTTGGGAGAGATTTAATATCAAACGCAGTGTGAAATTCAATCTCTCCTGTTAGACGAGCTCTGACAATGGAGCTGCCATGTGCTTGGTGGGTCACGTCAGCATTAATTTACTGCCCCTGTGTGCTGTGGAAGTGTCTCAGGACTGTCACACTCCTACACTTCTGAGCTCTTGGCTTGTACACAGTGACCAAGCAGAAGGTAATCACAGAGATGGGGCCTTTTAGAGGGGAAAGAAAGCATTCAAAAGCAGCCCCAGACACCCTCCAGTATTATTATACCTGTTAAAATTTATGTGGACTGGAACATTACTGACAAGACAGAAAGCCACCAAATGACAAAAATTAGAGTTGGTGAAAGAGGAACGTGTGGGACATTCAAGGAAAAGAGGGGGAAGGGTAGAAGCGTCTTTAATTTATAATCAGGAGAGACTGAGAGTTTAAAAAGTGTAAGATGACCCCTCCTCAAGCATCCAGTTCACTTAGAGTGCAACAGAGGATGTTAACTTCTTTTGCCATACATAAAGCATACACAGAATCACCGATTCCCAGAATGGTAGGGGTTGGAAGGGACTTCTAGAGATCATCTAGTGCAACCCTCCTGCCAAAGCAGGTTCACCTAGAGCAGGTTGCACAGCAGCGCTTCCAGGTGGGTCTATACACAAATATTCAATGTTTTTTGGTGAGAATAATAATAAAAAAGGGAAATAATTAATAGCATAGCATCTTTCATCTGAGCCAGCTTCAATGTCTTTCTCATGCCCTAACCCAGGCATTATTGCTGCTGTTTGATTCAGGCTGCACTTCCCACAGTATACAGAGTTACAGCACACATGAAGTTAGTTCTGCAGTTTTAGCTCCATCTCCCACCACACATTTTTTTTTCCATGTATTTCAAACAGTGCAAGCAAAGAGACATTATTTCACTTATAGAAGATGAGATCATAAAGGAATCAGAACTGAAATAGCAGAACACCCTCATTAAAGATGTTAAACTCTCTTACGCTTGTGTAAGATCAAGAGCCCAAGTGGATTTGCCTATCCCCACACTGCCCCTCTCTGCAATTCAGAGATACCTTGTTTTGTGGCCAGCTCTCTGGCATTGCATGAAAGTCCACATACTCCTTTATTTCAGATTAGTGGCCTGAATGGGAAGTCAGGTTTAAATAGTTAAAAGACAGAGGAAATCTTGCTTTCTAAATAAACACCAATAATAAATAAAGGCCAAATGCTCATTGAAATACTGTTTGTATAGGAGAAAAGCCAATAAAATCATGCATAAAGATGATGAGCCACACTGTAAGCTTATTGAGTTGTCTGACCTAGACCCCTCTGATGCAGCTTGTGGAGGCTTCCTCAGAACAGCCAGCAGGGCCTTCTTCAGCAGCAGCAGTTTGGACAATAAAAACTATGGGGTTTGTGATGGATGCCCCAAGTGGGTCTGCCAGAAATCCAGTTTTCATTTTCTGCTGTTATTCAAGATAGTGGGGTTTAGTTCAAAGGGGATCTAGTTAGTTCACTGTGAAGATCCCTCTCACCCCTGCTCCCAAGAATTGAATGTAAGATATGTAGGTTGCTCCTTGGACACAGGTTTTTTGTCCTCTCTCCTAGAGCAACAGCCTAACCCCACTGCTACAGGATCTCTTTGGTCATTTGAATTTTGTGGTCCCTTATTACATACTAGCACAAGATCAGTGAAAGACACAGTGGGTCTGAAGAGCAGCTGTGCCTATGCTCTCCCACAGTGCGAGATCTGAACTGCCTCAGCTGAGCCCAGGACTCCTACAATCTGTTTTTCCTGATTTTTCTCAAGTTAAAAAACAATGTTACTCCCTCTGGATATGACAGAGACAGGTCCTGGAAAGAATGGGGGAGTCACTACACCCTTGAGGAGCACGTGCTGCTATGTCTCAAAGGAGAAGCAGTACTCATCAGCTCACTGACGGTAACTCTGTACTGCAAGGTGGCTGAAGCTGAGCTTATCTGATTGTGATCCTACCTGATGTCTTCCTAAAAATTGCAGTATAGTAACTTTCAGAAGGTTGTGAGGAAAACCTGTGGCCATAAGGACTCTGTTTTGGGGTGGTATCTTAACATCAACCTCTAGTTTGCTTGAAAACTCACCAAAAAACATACAGTGTCCTGATAGGTTCTTGCATGAAGTTATACTGGTACAACCTCAGGTTGGAAATGATGTCACTGGCCTTTACCCATCTAAATATTTGACCTTCAACCTAACCTAGTCATGTGTGGTCCTGATATGGCCAGCAAAGACAGACATGTCCAGATGGCAAATCATCCTAAGAGAAACTTTTAAGCCACTAACTGCCTTTCCCTGTGGGCTAAAGACAGAGTGGATGACTGGTTCAGGCTAGATGGCTAAGGATGAATTAATTGAATCTCAGTTTAAGCCACAGAGTCTTAGCCTTTCTAGAAAGGCTGCTTTGGCTAGGTGAAAACAATATTTTCTCTAATGCCTGCACTCACCAGGCATTCACAACTCCTCTCTAGGTAGCCCTGAGACATGCTTCTGGCCTCTTTCAGCTGGAGCAACCTTTAGCTGCAAAGGTTATATTCAAAGCTGCTTTCCAACTTTCCATTTCTGCCACCAGCAGGGCTGTACTGTGGTGAGAGGCTGTACTTTTTGTTACAAGATGGTATTATTCTTGTTTTATGGGCTCCATTACTGAGGCAAAGGTTTATGGAAGAGATGTGCCTATTGCTCATTTGGCACTTGAGCCTGTCAGGCTTCTGAACGGTCTGATCTTTATTATCAAAGTGTTCCCTGGCCTCACAGATTACCAGGTAAAATCCTATATCTCATCAAGAAAGTAATAATAAACATTCATAATGGTCCCTTCTGGCTGTTCAAGAACTTTTTCCTCCTTACATTAGCTTTACACCTGTTTGATCCCTTTAACTTTATGTAATTTCAAAGAGAACCTTTCCTTCTGAAATTATGCCTTTAAAGCTATCTCTGAGACAGCTGTGCAAAAACTAGGAGTCACTTCTTCTAATGAAGGTTTATTCAGAGGATCAAGGTGCAATGTGTACAAGTTCTTCCTGTGCTGGAGTAAGAAAGTTATGGAAAACTTAATATGAATTCTAAATCTATAAGGGATTATCATGCCTTGTGCTGTGTATAAATCACTTCCTCATGCAAGTGCTGTGGCCCTCTGATTTTTCACTGGTCTTTTACAGGCAGGTTTTTCCCCCCTAGTTTTGTTTTCACTGCCATTCAAATTCCACCACCCCTATGTGGCACTTTCTAAGTGTATAATTCAGTTTAATGGGAAGTGAAGTCGCAACTCAGATCATGGAGAGTTGACTCACAAACATCTCTACATCTCTCCAAACACCTTCTCCCTCTTCCTCTCCCCCTCTGGCTTGCAGCACATGGAAAGATTTTGTCATGGAGGCCATTCATGGGCAGGAAGGAAGTGAGAACTGTCATCCAGGAACCATTGTGGACACCTGCTTGGCTGTTCACCTCAAAGGGCAACCAACCAACGAGCCCAAAAATGCAGCCAACAAACTGAGCATATCTGCTGGAAGAGTTCACCCACTCTTGAGGGATACAAGACCTTTGCCTGGGCTGCATTTGACCTGGGAGCCTCAAACAACAGCAGCAACAGGATGGTTCCAGCAAGAGCTGAGCCAACATTGTGCTGGATGTTCTCTGTACCGCATTACGTCTGAGGCATGCCATTCTTCCCACATACATTGCTGTACCCACCCAATTATGAAAGAGGCCTTGGCTGCCTGCCCTGCTGCTCCAACATTTGCATCTTTATCCCAAATTAAACTCCAGTCCAAGTTCTGCTAATATTTCTTTCCATTATTGCTGTTTAGAAGAAGGGGACTCTAATGGTTTAACACCTTGGAAAGACTCCTAGACAAGTGTTGGCACAGCAAGAGGGAGGTTGGCTTGTTGTTCCTGGTTTGGTCTAGTTTGTGCAGGTTAGGATCAGCAATGAAAACATTACTAGAGAGACATTAACTGATGATAACAACCACATCACTAAGCCAGGCTCTCTGGAAGATTTGTTTTCTGGCTACATCTACGTGCTGATGTCCAGGCCATCCATTACATGGTGCAAACCTGGACTTTCTAAAGAGAAGGATCGCATGCAAGGAGGAGGGAGGAAAGGCTGCTTGTGGAGGAGTGCATACACCAAAGGGGTGGAAGATCCTAGGTTCTTCCAGGAAAATAGCAAAAGTGTCTGCCCCTGTCTCTCCTGGGGAAAGACAAGGTGACTTGATCTCCTAAGGTTTAACAAGCAGCCAGGTGCTTGCATGTGACAGTCACACCTTCCTTTTGCCATGCAGATATTTTTCCTTCATGGCTGATTTCTTGCGGTTGCCCTATTGTCTTAGCATGCAGAGTGTAACCTAACTCTGGGACCTGGCTCAACGTCCTTTCTGTCTGTGGACCATTTAGATAAAGCTTAGCAATTTACTGAATAAGGATATCAGAAAAATGGCCAATGTGAATGGGCCATCGTACCCAGTGACCTTATGGACATGACTTCATATGGATCTACACTGGATCTGTATTATTAAGTAAAAGCGGTAAGGAAATGAGAAATGGAAAACAACAACTGCTCTGTAAATGTTAACTCCTGCACATGTTCAAAAAAACAAGAGAAAGATGGCTCTTACCAGCTCTTTGTATGCATTTATCCTATAGAGGGCCAAATATTACTGAAAATGTTGACTCTGTGTTTTGAACCAGAGGGGTTTGTTCTAACACCCAGGTTAATTATATTTCTGGGGGACCCTCTCCTAGGATGTGTTGAACAGTGTTATTCACTACAGTAACTTCTGCTCACCATGGTCCTCAGTGCCATAAACAGGTGACAGAGATGTGTAAAACAGACATGACCTTTCCTTAATATATTTGAAAACAAAGTTTATTTGAAATTGAGGTAAAGGTGTTGGGCAGGACCCAATATGCTAACCCCAGGACCTTCAGAATGCCCCATGAACAGAGGGTGAAGGGCCTTGCACTTCAAATGAGAGTATTATGAGTTTGGGAGAGTCATCTGTATTATCTGTGTGTGTTTGAGCTACAAGATGCAGCATTTGTCTCTGAATCTAAAGGTAATTGTTTATTGTATATTTAATGACTGTTTACAAATGTGGTTTGAAGAAAGTAACAGAATACATAACACATTGTCTTTCCCCAGGTATTTAGTCCATTAACTTCATATTATTTTAAGTGCCTAGACTAGAAACTTAAGTCATTGTTATTTATATTAGAGATACAAGTAAGGATTCAGCTGAGCTACAGGCTGCATTATGAGAGTTACTGTGTCAGGGTTTGAGAATGGGACAGGTGTCGTCTTGATCTGAAATACAAAAGGATCAGGACAGATTGGTTAATCCCTTGATCAGAGCTTTTCACAAGCCTTGTAGGAACAGGCCTCCACTTCTGCTCCTACTGCAAACTCCTTGTGTAGACATGGTCAGCCTTTTAAGGTTAATTTTTTAAAGGTATTTAAAAAAAATAAAGTATAGCCATTTAAGGTCTTGTCATTTAGGAAGACCTAGATCCCCTGGTAGATTTAAGAGCCATAATGTTGAGATTAATTTTAAGATATTTTCTACTGTATATGATGTACCACTATAAAAAGACAATCAGTTCAGCTAGGTCAGCCTGCACCTCTATCCCTTGTTAGTTCAGGTAGCCCTATACCCTTGTATGGGGTAAACATCAGCAATTCCCACCTGTTGAGATCTGCAGTCTTCAGTTAGTTCACTGCGAGAGTTTTAACTCAGGTCTGTAACGACTAAAGGATGTTGTCTGAATGATGTTCAATGGCTTATTTGATAACCATTCTTACTGAAATATCATTTGTGTTAGCAAAAGCAAAAAGGAGAGATGTATTTAAGCAACAAGAGATGCAGAAATCATGGACATTGCCCCCAGGTGTCCTGCAGACTTGCTGCATGATTAGGAGGGACTCCATTAATCTGTTGGTATATCAGTTCATCACTTAATAATAATCCTTCCTTCTTCCTACTCTTTGTGTTGTCTATTATTGTGTTGTCAAATCTCCAAGACAGGAAATATCCTTATGATGTGTCTTGGCTGGCATCACAAGGCCATTGTCAGGTGAGGAACTTTTCAGGACGAGTGTGTTGGAATACCTCATATACATAATAACCAGAACATTTGTCAGGGGGAGAAAAAAGGCACCAAAGCTGGAATAGGCAGGAAGACTAAACTCATCACGCGGAGAAGGGCAGCCCTAAGGGAAGATAGGAGAACTGTAGAGAAGCTTGCCTTGCCAATGCTGACACTCTACCTTCTCATAGAAGATTGTATACCATGCTCTAGGGCTGGCAAGACAGGACTTATCTGCTGAACAACAAATTCTGATAGAGACTGGATGCCATTTCTATGCCTCAGGCTGTTGTAAGCTGTTCTCCTTCGGCAGCAATTCTTACAGGCTCTAAATACAAAGTAGGCTTCTAGCTATTCTGAAATGTAGGGTACATTGCAAAATCTGCAGGCAATGGTGCTGGCAACTTAGGAGTTGCCTCTGGGCCTGGCATGTGCTTAAACTACTCATGAGCTATCTGGGCTTCTCAGCTTGATTTCCATCCTTGTTTGACTCATATTTTATTTCAAGTACTGTTTGCATTTTTATGCCTCTGAGACTAGGTCCCGTGGGAATCCTTCCCAAACTCTCTACATTGACCTCCTGCACCTTCATCATGTAAGTTCTTCTCAGAAGAGGTCATTTATTCCTCCAACATAAATACATCAATCAACACCTTACGCTTTTATGAAACTTATCCTGACTTTGCTAGGTTCCCAGCACCTCTGAAGAGTTCATTTTGACCATGAAAGACTCCCAAGACAAACTTACTGTTGTTGTAGGACTATATAAGTGTGACAGCACAAAATTATTTGCCTGTGCACAAAGGATGACTGACTGTGAGCAAGTTGAGCTCAGGAACCAGTCAATTGTGTTATCTTGGTACTGCAAGATTCCTCCAGGCTGCCTGGCTAACACTGAGAGGTAAGTTATATCAGATCACTGTGCTATAGTGAGGTTAGAGGGAAGAGAGCAGAGGAGCATATTGAGAGACCTTAATCAACTCTCAGTCAAATAATCAAGCAGTTAGAGGTGTTAGCTTGGCTTCATCCAGTTAATTACTACAACACTCTTTATCTAAAAGACATATCATCTAACCAAGTAGTCTACAGCAATGGATACCTCAGAGGTGGGTAACAGGATGGGGTAAAGGTACTGCTGCAAGTCTCTTCTGACCCTGCAGGGAGGCTAAACACCTCTCTCAGGTTTTTATTTGTACATGACTGAAGTGATTTCAGTCCCATCCTAACTATGGAGGACAGTCTGTGAAAGCCATGCCTCTGTATTCTTAGAAGAGTGCTTGTGAGTCAAAAAAAAAAAAAATCATATATGTATTGGAATTCATAACAAGTACCCACCAAATCTCATTTTGACTTATCTGAGCTTTCAAAATTAACATCTGTACTAGTAACCAGACCTAGTTTTTCAATAGGAACACATATCGTCACCAACTGTTCAGTTGAAAGGTCAGTTGAAGTTGCTTACAGTCTTAATTCATTATACTGTCTGGGTAGATGTTACTTGCTATGGCTATGGACCAGGGCAGGGTTAGCAATAGCTATAGATGCATAACTAGTCTACAGATATTGAAGGCCTATTTGCTTGCACGTGGTCTGCTAGCTGTCTGTGTGATGATATATCTGGGCATGTACCTGATATTGCCTCTCTAGTCATCAAAGAGCATATGTGTCCCTGAAAACACCCTGACAAAAATTACACTTCCACTAAAATGAGATGTATGTGCTGGCCAGAGTCAGAATATTCCTCCTGTGCTTCTGATCTGTGTGAAAAGTACCTTCATCCATGAAATATATAAAAGAACATAGAGTTACAATGCTGGGATAATGGGCAGGTAAATTAACAAAAGATTTGCAGACATATATGGAAAATCTTCTAGGGTAGTGAAAGATGAGATACTGGGGGAAATCTGGAGCCAAATGTCTATGCTGGCCTTTCCTGCTCCCTTCCTGCTCCACAAGCTGCTGGGCATGTACATCTGCCTCACACCAGGGAGAAAAAAGAGGCTCAGGAAGGGTTCTTGGGCACCAGCCCCAACCTTTCACATGTTTCAGTGCTCTGCGGCTTCAGGAAGAGAGTGGCTCTGGTGGGAAAGGATGGCTGTTCTGGGCTGCTCGCTGGGAAATGAATGGACAGGGCAACACCTTCCAGCTCCTTGGCTAAAACTGGTGTGTCTCATGCTCCTCTCTGATGTGGTTTGCATTTCACCAGAAATGTTGCAGCTGCTGGACAAAAAGAACAGAGAGTTCTAGACATTAGGGCAAGAAAACATCACTGAGTCTTGCTGATTTGCAATAATTTTGCTCCATCCTGGGTGTTATCCTGAGAAACTCAAATTCCTTAGTCCCTTAGGGCTTGCGGTGAAGTGAATGGCAAAGCCTCAATCACTTCAAGAGCAGCAAAATTGGGCTTTTATTCAGGTAGGTGGTTTTTTTTCCCTCCCAGAAATGCTATGAGGACATATCCTCTATGGTAATCAACCCGTACTTGTACTTGTCAATCACAATTTCCTTGCTCCTGCTCCAGTATGCAAACCAACACACACGTACATGCACAAAGTCCAAGTACAAAAAAAAAAAAAAAGTGCTTTCTCTGAAATCATTTTGGCCAGACTCCTTTTATTTAATAGTAGGAAAGTTGTGATACAGGGCAACAATACATCATGCATGCCAGAACAAGAAGAATGCTACTTTTGTGTAGGTAGGGAAATAGTTATGATGTACAAAAGAGATACTGTTTTTCCATCACTTTGGCCAAACTTTACACTTAACTTCTCATGTCGGGAGAGGGTGTGACAGTAGATAGGATGTAGCCTTTGAAACTCCATCTCCATAGAGAAAAGACAGATGGAATCCAGCTGGCGGATATCACACACGTTTTCTGTTCTCCTCGATATCGCAGATCTGATAAACACGGAAGAATAACAAGCCTTTATAGAATGCAGATGAACAGAGGAGCCTATCTGTATGTAAAAGAGAAGGGCCTCAGTTGGCTGAATACTTACTTCTGCTAAATTAAAGTTAACTCCCACGATCTCATAAAGCAAGAGTCTACCTGTTCAAGGCACATATTTGATTATATACCATACGAATTTATTGACCTCCCATGGTTGTTGTTATCCTGATCTCATTTCACATCATGTCATGTCAAATTCATATTGATGGCAAGGAAAAGCAATGCAGGGGGAGGATGTTCAGCAGGCTGCATGAATCTTTGTTTTGGAGAGCATGATTGGTAGTCTGTGATCATCCAAAGCTGGCATGCTGGCTTTTAAAATAAAATCTTAGAAATCTGGGAATAATGTGCTAAGACAAGTGTTGTCTAGTGATGGGAACCAGGAAATAGTAGCTGTGAATACCTGAGTGTGAATGACTCATTCAGTGACCTCCTTTGGCTTCGCTGTGTCCTCCTGTAACCTCCTCATCTTTTCTCCTTCAGATGGAGATGCAAGGCTTTGTTACCCAGAGGATTTTGTGCTGGGATTTTATGCTCCCCAGCAAAACTGCTGCAATTAATAAGAGAAGAGGCCTAAATTAGGATCTGTTGTTGCACAGGCTATTACTCTCGGTTTCACTTGTGCAGATACTGGGTCACATTCTAATGTTTTTGATAAATACAGGGTGAATTTGTGTCTTCTTTTACCCAGTAAGACAGCACTAGCTTAATGGAAAGTGAACCCATGACAGAAGATGGCATTACGTTTGTTTAGATTTCCTCCCTATCCAAAGGAGCTAACACTGCCATGAGTTCCACAGAAAGGATAAATTTTAAGTGTATATTCATTCCATTCACCCCTCTACTCAGGTGGTACTCAAACATCTTTCTGTTTTCTCCAGTATATAAGTTACAGTGAAGTGTTCCCTTCCCTCCATGACATTCTTTTATGGATGAGGGAATTAGTGTCACACAAAGTACCAGAGGATGGACTCTATCAGTATCAGCAAAAGTCTGAATTGCATCTTAGATGTCAACTCTGAGCATGGCCCACTGCTTCCACTTAAATCTATTTATAATTTGTGAGGTGATGGCCATAAGTGTTTCTTTTAATTCTCCTCAAAGGGAGCAGCGGCACCTATTTTCAGAAGACTTCTGGA
This sequence comes from Ceryle rudis, assembly GCA_033439905.1. Taxonomy (NCBI): domain Eukaryota; kingdom Metazoa; phylum Chordata; class Aves; order Coraciiformes; family Cerylidae; genus Ceryle; species Ceryle rudis. The sequence continues at coordinate 189,810 of JAAGNO010000538.1, read as the reverse complement.
CTCTTGAAAGACACACTGAAACACATGAGATCACAGGTTGTTACAGAAATGCAGATTACTGGGCCTTAAACTCCTCTCTCCACAGTGGCTACATCTGCTGCTTCGGAGCACATTGCAATCTTCTCTTACCCCTAAATGCTATGGAGCACCTCTGCTTTTGGCTGCTGGTTTTCAAACCAAGAAAATAAACCCACAGCAGTGAGATACTTAAAACCACAGGTACTTTTGAGAAGATTTACCAAAGCCAATTGTACTGAGTAGGCAAAATCTACTCATAACTTTCACCAAATTACTTTACTTACTCCTCATGTATTTTTTCCTTCAGCCCTTCAAATTGAAATTTTGGTTTTGTACAACCCTAGCTCCTACACCTTCAGAGAGGAACTTGTATCTATGTTCATTTGAAAGCATGTGAGTAGTCTTACTGAAGTCAAAATTTTGCTTGAAGTTAAGCACATGATGTATCTTGTTAAGTCTAAGCTTAAATCCCCAGTGCCTTTGCCTCTTGTGCACTCTACTGCACACTGGAAACATCTCCTCAGTTCCAGTTCTGGCTTTCCTCTTCAGGGCAACAAGCATCTGCTGTATTTTCTACCTGATGTCTGAAAAACATAGATCAGGAGAGAACTGCTTCTCCCTTGAAGAATAAAAAGGTTTTTGCAGGTGATAGGTTTCATCTGTCTGATAACAAGATACCCATAGAAGCAGAAATTGGATTAGAAATGTATTTTTAGGGGAATTGTTTCCTATATCCTTTAAATTTTGGGTTGTGTTTCCTAAAGTCAGCATAGTGATTTTCCAAACATTATTTCCCTATTTTCATCCAATAAAAATCACATTGATTATAGCATTAGTAGATAATACAATATACTAAGGGCTTTGGGAACATTCTGGAGCTGTGGATGCTTTCATTGCTTTCCTATTAATTTTCAAAGAACCTTAGTTTATCCACCCTTTTACCTCTTACTTACCTCTTATACATGTTTGATTTAGATTTAAAAGGTTCTGGGAAAGAAAAGGACAAAATAAGCCCTCATTAATAATGTCTCTTAGTGTTTGGAATGGTTTTCCAACAACACATGCTCTGTAGATGATTTTCTGTTTTGTTGCTTTAAATAGATGTTGTGTATCTTTTGGTAAGCCTGAATTCTAAATGTCCTTTCTATACAAGTGCACAGTATGAAAAAAGGAAAACCTAACCTAAGCCTGTAAAAACTGAATTTGGCATTTAAGAAGAACAAAGACTGAGTGGTGACAAGTTTTGTAGTAGGCATACACAATAGAGAAGCTGTACAGTGGAGTATATGGTTATCAGTTCCCAAGCTAGATGATCTAGGAATTTTAATAGATCATGTTTCATAAAGTGCCAGGTTCAAGTACAGACACTTTCCATTTGAATTCACCAAGGTAATGCCACACTGCTGCAGCCGATACTTAGCTGGTTCACTGAGGAAACAGGGGTTGAAGTTTTGCTTTCTAGCCTGCGGTCTCTGGGTTTCACTTTTTGCACTGGCTGCTTTAACACAGATTAAGTATCTTCTGAGAAACCTGCTCTGCCGTCTGAATTTTGCCCCACACTCAAAACCACCATGAACATGCACCCCTTGCCACAAGCTGCAAACAGCAAAGAGATCACAAAGTACCTCAAGTTGAACATAAAATACCTCGAAGTCCTGAGTATCTGAAAAAAAAAAGCTTATCTTGTTCTCACGCAGTGCACAAGGTTGTAGACTCACTATTCATGTCACCTTGAATTATAATGGTTGTTGACAGTGAAAATACCAGGCCCTACCACAAACAGTTGGGAAGGAAAATCAAGGAAACGAGTGAAAAAAAGGAAACTTTACCTCCTACATTTCATCCAGTTCTTTCTGTAGACTTTGTGTCCTTCCATTGCTGGTGGAGAGCTGCTACACTGTCCTTCAGTTTCATCCCAGCTGAGATGTACTGGGCTGAATCACACACTTAAATCAGAGTTGATCCATTGGGGTCAGTGAGCTGGTGGGGGCTGGAAATAGTTGTGTTCATGGGGTGGGATGTGCAGGCTGGAAATGCAGTGTTAGCAAATACTAATGATAACAAGGTGGAAAATACAAACCTTATGAAAAATGGTTTTTAAGGTTTTTCTGAAGAAAATAGGGGCATTTACCCTATTTCACTTCACCAGCACTGTTAAATAACCCTCTAATTTTTGCGTCACTTTTCTGTGAGTATCTTTCACTGGGCTTAATAGCACTACACAACTTAAAAGAACAAACCCACTATTTATTGCCAAAACACACAGTAATGGGTTGGGACTAACTTGCTGGTAGGCTAAGTGTTAGTAACATTAATTGTTGTGCTGCATTCCCCACCACGAGTCTCTGCTGGATGGGCAGCTGTCGGTCACTACCTCTTTTGCTCCTCGGGGCAGGCTAGACCTTGATCTTTTTGAGCTTCTGCTTATTCTGCCTTTCTGCTCTTTCTTTTAAAGTTCTACCTCTTCTGATGTTTCTGGCTTTTTCTCTGAAGGTCTGATGACACCACATCTTTGGTTTTAACTATAGTTAATTAGTATTGACTCATTTCTCACTATTGTGTTCTGCTTTCACACTCTGCATGCGTTAGTGGTCTATAGACTCGCATGCAGACTAGTGGGCTCTGGGTCACAGGTAAAGCAGAGATTTTTCTTGAAAGCTATAGATTTGAACTATTTTTTTTCTGGACAGAGTAAGAGGCCTTAGATTCTACACATACGTATCACAGACTACCATCTCAACCCAGATAACATCCATGTAGGAAGATGGGTCTTTTTAATGCCCTAGACACTTACACATGTGATTTATAAACGAAGATATAACTTATGATTCAGTTCCTACATTTTTTCACTTTCATGGATCTTCCCAGGCATTTTCCCAATATGTGTTTTGTATCATTCCAACGCCATCCATCTTGTGGTCACCAAGCCCACAAGAAAATGCTGATCATGTAATATCGGTGGCATATTGTCAAGTCTATGCTTCAGTAAATGGGAAAAGGACAAGATCTGTAGTTCTGGGACTTTGTTCTTATCAGAAATACTCCACGACATATTGTGTACTCTAGATTGAGAAGCTTCGTTACAACGCTGGCTTGTCAGACCAGGATGGAAGCCCCACATAATCAGGATCCAGTAGGAGATATTCTGCTGATATTCCTATTTCATGTAAGGTAGCTCCCCACTGCAGTCCCTAACAGAAGCAAGTTTCAAATGATATCACTTTGAATGAGAGCGGAATTTGTTGTCAGTGCTGTCAATTCTCTTCATTTGTTTATATGTTCCTTACTGCACCTGGAAGAAGAGTAAAGAATATGGCTTGCTGACTTCATTCATTCTCCCCCTCTCAGTTTTCTTTAAAGCTTTCTAATTATCATGTTATGAAAATGGGGGGAGAGTACCAAAGGCACGCACAAGGTGAAAGAAAACCTTCCCCAGGATTCAGAAGTGAGTAACTTGTCAACTTGACTTTTTTTCCAGACACACAGAAAAGTTGGCTGTGAAGAGGAGAGGAAGAAAACACATGAAGGGCCCTTTAATCTAACAGAAAAGTAGCATCACAGGAACGAAACTAAAGCCAGATTCATTGCTATGATAAATAAGTTAGCCACAAAAATGATTAACTATTGGAACAGAGTACAGGGGGAAGCTGTAGAATTATTCCCTACATCCTGGTGTCTTCAAATCAAAATTTTATTCTATCCTGTAAAATGTGCTTTGATCAAAGAAATTCTTGGGCTTGACACAGAGGAGGTCATACTAGATAAGGTGATCATTCCTCCGACCTTAACTCTACAAATATGTACCTTCAGAGAGAAAGGCCAGACTGTGGTTGCAGTCTGGCACAGGGACACCAGAAATTTTGGTTCAAGGCCTGGCTCTGTTACAGATTTTCAGAATAACCACAAGCAAGTTGTGTAGTTTATCTGTGCCTCTGTTCACCATCTGTAAGGTCTGGAGAACAATCCTTCTCCTGTTTAACTTGTTAGTTATTTGGGGTATGAAAAACAACTTATTAGGTGTGGGTACACACCTTTCGTAAGGTCTGCGAAGGAAAGTCTGTAAGCACTGTTGCAAAACACAAGTATCCATAAGGAAACCTTGATGATACAGAAGGAAAATATATTGCTAGGGAGGTAAGGAAATGCTTTGCTTTCATCAATAGCCTCCTGAGTGCAATTAAAAGACAACGCATCAGAGCTCATTGGCTGGTCAGCCAGCCAGAGAATTATGATTTCATCTCAGGATGCTTCTGGATACAAATAGCATTCAAGGCCTCCTCATGAGGGAGCCTCTCACTTCCTCCAGTGGCATTTGCAACATTGCACTCATTTATGTTCTCAACAACAATAATCAAATGACCAGTGTCTGTTTCTATCCATGCACAATGAAGACTTGTGCTCTCTTTGCTTAGCTAAGAAACTTTGTGAGCTTCTGCCAAGAAGTGAAAGATCATTTTGAATGGCTGGAACAAATTCAAACCATGTTCCAGAGAGCTGGAAGGCTCACGGACTTGTCCACTGCCCAGCTGCTCCTCCCTTCCTTACATCTTCATTGTGTCTATCAGTCTATATCACTGCTGGAGCTAAATTAGATGACTGCTCCACCTGGTAGCTGGACACGCTTCTAGCTTTGCCCTTTGCCTGTCACCAGGGCTGAAATGTGAATAGCCTTTCACAGCATGGAGGAAGTAGGTTTTAGGAAATGAGCTGAGCATGAGCTGGGCTTCTGCTCAGGGAGAAAAGGACTGCACCCCAGCTGGAACCTCAGAGCAACATCTCAATGAGTCCTTATGTGAGCTGCTGTTACTTACGTCTGCTCCAGAGAGAATGGGAGCTTATGTAGCAGTCTGCTGCTAAGCTTGCAAGTACACACAAGGAGCTCTTTGCTCAAGAAGCTTCTGGTTCAGTCCCTGATAGTGGCCAGCACAGACTTGCATATATAACAACATATTTATATAGGTACCTGTAAAAAATGTCATATATAGAACATATACAACAACAGCACTTGACATATATAAGGAAAGTACAGATTTCTTTATCTGTGAAGATAACTAGTACAGCAGTGAGTTACAGTCCTACTAAGGCATCTTCTCTAAAGAGAGAGAACAGAGCTAACAAAAGAAAACAACAGCCACCAACACACAGATTTTCTAGGGCTACTCTAAGAGTTGCAAGGAGAATAATAGGGACCATTGTTTGCATTTCCCCACTACTCCTAACAAACCTCGTCAAGCTACAAGCGTGACCAGTGTCGGAATAAGGCATTGAAAGATATACGAAGGGTTGGAGAAGGAAAGGAAAAGACAGCTGTTGGGATGAGTGGAGAACCGTATCAGAAATACAGTAAGACACAGCTCTGCAGAGCTGAAAGATGCACTTATGTTATTCTGCCAATCCCCCCTTGGCACAATGTCCCTGTATGTGATCCTCTTAGTCTATCACTGGTTCTCTGTGATATGTGTCTATCTGGTTTCTCATGGCCGCAATAAACCCTTCTACTGCACTAATCTCATTTAACAGTTCCACTGACTTGAAAAGAACCCGAGTAAAATAGCTGTGCAATTTCTGCTGGCATTATTATGGCTGTATCACTTGTCAGCTTTCATAAACAAGATAAATATAGTTAAACTTAAAGCATCAGATATGGAGAAATTTGGCATGTTACAGCAGTGCATCCAAAATATTTTTTGACAGTTACCTTATAAAAAAGGAAACAAGAGGATGCCAGAGAGGATAATAACTGCAAGTTTTTCTTTTGCAAAATTCTTTTGGCCAAGGAAGCTGCGAGAACGTAATGTTTGCTACCCTACCTTTTCAGCACCATTAGCTCATACTGCTGTCACACACAGCAGCCTGTACCTGGACTGACTCCCTGAAAGCAGGGAGTTTGGTATCAGTCTCAGTATCTTACAAAGCCTCTCATCTTGTAGTGCATCACTGGAATCCAGTTACCTGGAGGCTGGAGGATAAAAGGCAGAATGCGGGAGGCATGCAAAGCTGGAAGGGAGGAGGGGGGGAATGTTCCTGAGAGGGCACAGGGAAAACCCCTACATACAATTGATTTCTAATGTGTTTGCACAGAATGAGGACATCCCATCTGAAGGGCCTGTGTGAAAGATCATCCCCCACTCTTCCCCACACAAGTAGTTGGTTTGTGCCTGCAGCTACTCTGTGCTCCAAAGAAGACAAGAATCTCCCCTCTAGCACCTGCATGAAAAGACCAAGCCCAACGAATCTCCCCACACCCAGCAGGTACCCACGCTCCATTATCTTGCTACCTCCATGAGCAAGTCAATGGGGAGGTGGGATGGGGGAAGGTAAGCTCGCAGCCCAACACCCATGATGACCAGAGAGGACAAACGGACGCACCAGCAATACATTACACCAAGTGGGGCTGCAGAAAGAGGAATTATATGTGCAAGGACAATCCATGAGGTAAGTCTGGGAACAACCTTATGCCCTTTCGGACTGTGTGGAGGTCAGACCAATGATAGAAAATATGAGTCAGCTGTGCTGAGACCTGAACCCATGGCTCCAGGGAATGTAGGTACTTCCTAACCCGAGGTCAGGACATCTTCTGGAAGAGATTCAGAGTTCTTGGGAGAGATTACATTAGCTCCTCACCAGAGAGGAAAAAACAGCCCTAAAAATAACTGAATTATAAAGGCCACTCACAGAGGTCAAGCCATTGATGCTCAGAAGATAAAGTGCTGCTTTCTACAGTTGTTTGAGTGCTATACAGTCAATAAAGAACTCCAATAATGATACACAGCTCTTGTCTTTTGTGAAACTGTAAAATACAATGGGATGGATTTTAAGCATTAGGTGAGCTTAAGACATTTACTATGTCACCTCATTTTTTTTTCAGCACACACAAAAATACAAAGTTTTGACAGAGATGCTTGTGGGGAAAGGTGTCAAGATTTGATGGTGACAGACTGGGCAGACAGATCAGAATGGTATCATCAAATAAAGACCTCTTTGCCTTATGATGTCTTGTTTTTGAAGAAATAAAATTCTCATCTCTCCACACTTTCGAGAGAGTATTTTAGAATTGCCTCTCCTATTGCACTGAATATTGAAAAACATTAAGTATTTCTAATGGAAGCTGATGTTGTCTTCAAAAACTTCAATTTCCCCCCAAGAAATAAAGATTCCCACTTGAGTTTTTAGTGTCTAAACAGTCTGACAAATATAAATTTGAGCCTCATTCTGGATTCATGCGGAAGGTCACATCCAGTTGATCCACATGTAAATAGGCAACATTTCCTTCAAGATATGAAGATACAGACAGTCAAGGATGATGCCAGCTCCTGCACTTCTTTCCAAGCTGCAGGCTATGAAGCCTGTGCACCTTAAGCACTGCAAATCCTGCCACATCAGCTCCAGACAAGTTTTGGGCAAAGTAACATCTGTGATCTCAAATAAGTCAGGACACATACAGTCCTGGAACCCCAGATTATCTGATGCCCAGGAACTACCAGGGAAAGTAAGTGAGAAAAAGACTTCTAACCAAAATGATCTCACCACTCTTCTTCTCACCTTAGCTACAACAGGCTCCCTACCAGATCTTCTGGCTGTGGTGTTAAAGGGTGACATATATATGCAGAGAGAGTATTTTCCCACTGATTAGTTATGCTAATTTCTAGAAGCATCAATAAATAGACTAGAAAAAAATATGTGCTAGTGTATTAGTGTATGAGGACATCTATGACCTATTGTATATCAGCCAGCCATTATTGATCAGAATATTAATATTTTAAGTTTATGTACTTTCTGAACATTTACAGCCTTCTTTCAGCTACTTAGAAGTCACTACTGATAGTAGGCAATAATTTACTTCATGGAAAATTTAGTCCTGGGAGCACTAGTGAGTAAATGTCTTCTATCTGTCCGTGTTTACGTAAAGAGATTTCCAGAAATTAACTAACTGAGTGTGTGTCTCGGAAGGATAAGAAAATCCTTTCATTCATCTTTGGCCATTGTAATAAATCATATGCCAAGCACCTTGTCATTAAAGGAGAAAGGGAAGAGGGATTGGTATAATTCTCCTAGAAGAACAACCTTCGCTACTTTCTCATACACCACCTCTGGTCTTAGCAATGATCTTATTAACATGGCTGCTACTGTTGTTCAGTTTTCCTGAGGCCCTTGAACTGGAGCCATGGTGAACAAACTAGATTAAAACCAGTTCTGCTTTCCTCAGACTCTGATCTCCCATGGACTCCTGATCTCCCATGGACTCCATCAGACTCTCTGATCTCTCTGAGCTGGGCCTGAGCTGGCTGCAGTGGGACAGCTTCAGGTGCTGCAGAAGTTATTACAATGTCCATGACAAAATGATTGTAAGAGAGAGAAAGAGAGTGTGAGCTGGGGGATGTTCTGTCAAGAATACATTAAAAAGTACAAATAGAGCCTGGTGGACAGAGAAATACTTCCACTGCCATTCTACTTTAGCCTCCAACAATAAGCCACGTCTCCCTTTGTTTCTTGTCTCATGGTGTAGGAGCCCTGGTAGTTGTTTTGTCTGTGGTTATCAGAACAGCTCCTGTGCTGCATAGGATCCTGCTAATACTGGTTTTCACCACCTGCAGCCAGTGGACATGAACCCACAACATCCTTAACTGCATTCCAATCCAACCAAAACACAAGTGCTAATCATATGGTTCCAAAGTCCTTCATCTGCCTCAGATGGAAAGATTTACGTCCTCTAAGGCTTAGCTAGCCCATTATTGTTCATTCATTGTGTTTGCCTACAAGTTATGACTGCTCTTTCCATTTAATTTTTAATGCAGCTGTAGCCTTGCCTCACTAAGCTCCAGGAGAATGGTAAAGGCACTGGCTGTTACTATGAACTTATAATCTCTTGGCAAAAGCAGCAAGTGCAAATGCAGTCTCTCCTCATTACGTGACAGTTCACAACAGCCTACTCTGACTTTTATGCAGGAACCACATTTTTCTTCAAAGCAAGCATACAGTTTAAATTTGCTTCAGTCAGAGACCTGAGCCAGAGAAAAAGAGTAAAATTTCCCAGACGAGGCATATGAATTTGGTGAACATGGTTGAATCACACATTATGGATCTAGATGTGGTTTACTGCTATTCATAAAGCTCATTGCTGTTCTTATCTGGTGTTTCTCTTCTGTTTCATTTTTGCTGAGCTCTCACCATCTCGCCATCAGTAGTCAAGGTCCTGAGGGGAACTTTAATATTTCCATTCTTTAGATTTTAACCCAGATCAGATTATATTACTGTGATACTGAATTTAGTGACTCAAGATATTTTCCATTCCAATTGTTTCTATTTAGGTAATGTATCCCACACTTCTTTCTGGCTTTTCAAACACAGACTGCTTATGCAGGTGTATCCAAAGTCTGATGCCAAGTATCAGCAAAACACCTGCACAGCAACCACCATCCAACTACTGGGGATCCTCAGACACCTGATTTTAGACAAGGAGCTGGGAGGTGTTGTCCCACCATCCATTCATTCCCCAGGAAGCAGGCTCAGCAGTTGGCCTTTCCCACTGGGGCCACTCTCAGGCAGCTCTCTCTAACCAAATGCCAAACTAGTCAATCCACTTGTTCAGCTGCACAGTGAGAAAGTCCTCTGCTGATGCACTGGGATGTCATGACATTTAATATTGCACAGGGACAACAACTTGCTTGTGTCATGGTGGACATTGCTCCACAGCAGACCATCCCTTTCTGACTACAAGGTGCTGTGGGGTTCCCCAAAGCCATCCCAGATACTGAAAGCTGCTTCCTGCCTAAGTGCCCATCTGAAGCAGAAGAAACCTCGAGGCAGACACTGCCATGGGCTAGAGTCCCCCTGCTGTGTTTCGTTGCCATGTAGGGCAAGGAGCTGTAGAGCAGGTGACTCAGGCACTTGAGGGATCCCCATTGCTGGTGAGTCAGTGCAGGGATTGGAGCAGCTGCAGCAGCTCCAGCCCAGGTCACCCCTGGCAGAGTGACTGCAGTAGTGGAGGAGAAAGCCCCAGCACTACAGTTAATGAATCATTGACAGTAGCTGGGGGACTGGCGGTTCCACAAGCGAGGAGTGCAAAAGTGGCCTAAATTTGTTGTTCATCTCCTGCCAGCGCTGTGCCAAGTGTATGGTGACAGACACCATTCTCCTGCTTTATGCATTTGCAGCCACAGCCTTTGAGGCCAGGAAAGGCTGTTACAGTCACCTAGCTTGACACCTGGCCTCACAGAGCCTGTAAAACTTTAGCTAATATTTTCTTCATCAAGCCTTACCTTGTGTTTCATACCTTGCATGACCCATAGGATTCATAGCCATTGCCTGGAGCATTATACATACTCAAAGTTCAGTTGGACCTAACAGGCTTCAACATTTCCCTTCTTGCTTTCTGTTCTCAGTCTCTCCCCATGAACAGCAAAATGACTGAAGAATAATTACAACAATTAACTTTCACTAGATAATAGGAAAAAGAAATCAGATAAGGTTTGTGGTTGGTAATCTGGAGGTCATAGAGAAAAATCAATGTACCCAATAAAAAATGAAAGCACCAGTCCTTTGTTTATCAAACAAATTATTAAGGGGTTTATGCATCAAAGAGTATGCACTATGACATAAACTAGAAAATTAAGGGAATTTAAATAGCTTGGTTCTGTCCACATACTGGTGGTAAACAGGTCTTTCATTCTTTATGAATGATTAGCTTGGCAGAAAAATACTTTTCAGAGATAAAAATACTCTTTTTTTTTTACTTTT
>JAAGNO010000538.1:152795-169950 GCA_033439905.1 Ceryle rudis | reverse complement strand
GCGGAGATTTCCCCCCCCCCCCCCCCCCCCCCCCCCCCCCCCACCCATCCCCGTTTGCACGCAACCATCCCGCTGGCCCCTCTCTTTCTCTCTTTTTCCCCCAGATGTTCCATTTGTGGTCAGGGCTATAACAAAGCTCTAATCTGTAGGGTTTCCCACTGTATAGGTGCTATGGTTCCCATTTTCACCTATGCTTCGTCATGTGTTGTTCAGTAAATAAAGTTTTTCTATCTCTCTTTGTTTTTTGTCTGAACTATTTGCACCCCTTGGCGTGTTGCTGTGTGCTAAGAAAATATAAATTTCTTGAGCAAAGGTTTATCGTGGCTTTGTTTCCAGTGCCTGGTGTTCATAGATCTTAGCTTTTCTACCACTGTAAGGAGGTAAAACAAGTAAGGCAATAAACCAGTTCGGGAAGTCAGAGAAGAGGACTATCAGGAACCTTAATTTCAATGTGTGCACCTCTTTGTTTGAACCAGGAATGTAGCATGTGAAAGATAAGAAGCCACCCTTCCTAACCCATTACAATGCAGCTTTGTTCAAATGTCACTGCTGCTGCTGCCGACTGGGTGTTTTTGTCACTTCAACTCCATCGTATGTGCTGTGGCTAGCTGAGAGCATGGTAGGCACTTTTCAGGGGGAAAAACTGAGTATCTTTATCCACTGTGACAGAGGGAGTTGTTAAAATCCCCTTTACTTTGTGAACACTCCTTCTTTTCAGGTGCTTTCCTTTGTATTGCAATCTTCATTTTGGAGTATACCCTCTATATTGAATGACATTTAGTGGGTGACTACTGGATACGTGATAAAGAACCTCTGGGAATCCCATCTGGTGCTGTGTATCTTTAGGCGACAAAAACCTGCTTCTGAGCTCCATTTTCATGAACCATTCTCTGTGAGGTAGATACCTGCTCTACACAAAGGTTGAAAATAGTAATATAAATTCTGGGAAACACTAATTTTGTTTACTAGTTAGCAGAGTCCATTCTACAGAGCAAGCAAACATACTAGTTTGCAAATGCCAACTGCAGCTAGTTTTCCTTCTTAGAGTATAACTGAGATGGCAGCATTGTGACTGCATGCAATATTGTGTGTACACTGGTTTATCTATTCCCACAACATTAGTGTGTAGATAAGACCTTAACCAACACTTAAATGTCCCAATCATCTCTGAAAATGAGGCTTCAAAGGTACTTCAAGAAATTCACTTAAAAACTTAATCAGTAAAAGACTAGAAAAAGAAGACCTTCTTGCCACTAGTAGTTTCACTTTGAAAAGTAGCTTTTTTACAAGAATATAGTCATGTTAAGATAGCTGGAGCTGCCTCTCTGCATTGTAAAAAAGAAGGCATTTTTGTGTTGCCATCACCCTTAAGCCTTCCCTTTTAGCAGCTGCTAAAGCATTTAGCAAACCCACATTTGCATTTTGGCTTTGCAATTAAAAGTATCAAAATGATTTGAAACAATTTCTCCTTCTCTCCTTAATTAAATCAGCACGATTAAAATGACCTCACTGCTCAAGTAGGACATTCATGAATACTCTGAGCACTGTGGCCAATAGATGTTGATCAGAAATTATGATGATATGTATTATCTGCAGAATGCAGAACCTGATACACAGTTTTGATTTTTTTTTAATATGAAAATGTTGTTTCAGCCCAGAAAACTGCTTGAAAATATTAGAAGAATAAGTTAATGTTTAAATACATTCTTCCACTGCATTCTTACTTTAAAAGAGTGTTGTTGTGAAAGTCTGCTGGTTTAACTGTATTTTAGGCCCAGATTTCTAATACTGTAATGGATTAAAATGAGCATTTTATTTCTTTTTTAACTTTATCAATTCCTATCTCCTGCAGTTAACAGCAACTAGTCAAATTCTGTGTGTTTTTCTGGGTTACTTCCAAGGCAAATTCACCAAATACTTCTATTGAAGATGGCTGTGTAAATCAGGAATAGCTCCAATGAAGTACATTAAAAATATATCAGTGAAATCCTGGTGTGAGAAGAGATTCAAATTTATTGATTTCAACTAGAGTTTGCACAAATGAAGAAAGAATAAAGAAATTAACTATTCTTTTTTGCCTTGGATTTTCTGTCAGAAATCTTAATTCTAAAGAAACATGTCTGGAATAATTTCCAATGAATAATTAAGTAGTACATTGGTCTGCCTAAAATGAAAATGAAAAGTGCTAAAGATGAGATTTTGGGGAAAACCAGCTAGATTTTGCAGTAGAAACTGAAGTCTTTGCTGAACATTTGAGCCAGTATGTAAGACTGGTAAAAATGGACTGCAAGCAGTGATGTGCTCTGACAGTGTGGCGCATGCCACCAAACTGATGCAAACTAATGGTCAGAGAGTAGTGTTAGAAGAATAGACTAGACTAGAAAGGAAAGATGAAAACAGTATGAAATAGAAAAGAGGATCAGATAGAAGAGCTATTGGAGTTTATTCACTATAGCATGAAAAGGTATGATTAGGAATAGTGAACTCAAGAGAAAAAAAATGCAGGATGAAGACATAAAAGAAGGCCCAGGACAGCCTTGTGACAGAGGCAGAGAAAAATCCAAGAATTCTTTTGTCCCAAGATTTATCTCCTTCATAATGTTCTGCTTTGCCTCGCCACAGCTGGAAGGGGTTGGGATTGGGGAATGGGTTGAAAACAACAGAGGTTGATGAATCAGACCTAGAATCATGAAGGTATTTATATGTATAATTCTTACTGTAATCAATGGAAGTTAAATTCCAAAAGTAACTTTACATTTTGGGCCTTGGTCCCTGTCCAGGTTTATTTAGGTCAGTCTGGATCTGTTAGCTCCTAACTTGTGCCCATTTTGAACAATTGCTATTGTTGTGTATTTTTTCCTTACTGTGTCAATATTTGTTTTAGCTTATAGCCCTTTGAAACAGTGCTGCAATAGACACAGGCTTCTGTTTAAGGTCTTTCTTAGTTCTGACAAGCTTTTCTTTCCAGTCTTTGAACCAGAACTGCAAGGATGAATTTGTCAGTTACTATCTTCCACGAAGAAATATATAACCTAGTCTGTTTGCCGTATAAGCACTGAACAGAAATGGTATATTTTAGTCCCCTCAATAATACCATTATTTGCTTGGCGAGCTGTGTTCTATGGATTTTTCAGCTGTTTGGTGTTAGATTTCACTCTCCCATTTTTTATTATTAAATTTTACTGTTTCATCTTTGGAGAAAAATCAGCATTAATAACCCTTAACCATGTAGTAGGTGCTTACTTAAAAGCATTTAGAAGTAACTGCCTTTCACTTGATCACTGAAAAAAAAAGGACCCTGGAAGAAGAATTTATTAACAGGGTGAATAAATCATTTCTCTCTCTCATTGTCATGACATTTTCTTGACCATTTGGCATTCACTGCACTTGGAAATTCCTCCAAGCCTTTGTGTTCCTGAGCTTTGAGATTTCAGAAAACAGTCCCTTGGCCCCCACTGCATGCCAAGGTTGCTACTTTCATACTCCTTTTCCTGTGGATTACAAAACAGGATATTATTGTAAAAACAAATAGAAAATGCTGTTCACTGCTGCTAATCTTGAAGAGAACCATAGGGGAATGAAAGCTCTGCAATTCTTTTCTTTAAGTGACTCAGACTGGGGATGGCTTCTGTTCTGCTGCTGTCAGGTGAAGATCAAACACTTTTCATTGCTAATCACCAAAGGCTGCAGTAGATAACTGTGCAATTTTCTGTCCCTCCTTTGAAATTTTAGTCACTGAGAGATGAATTTATGTTTTAAACTTTCCCAGTATGTTTCATGGTAAAGAAGGGATCATTTATAAACCAAAGGCAGTTTATAATAGAAATCTAAGTAAAGATGTTTTTCTATTCTGTACATAGGCACAGGCTGTTTCAGCACTGCGCAGAAGGGTTGTTGTATGTTGTTTTCTTGACTTTTTCCTTCGGGTAATGTAGAAAGTGTTAAAAGTATTTGCCCCTCCTGCAACTGTGAACCAGGAATATCCTATCTGCTTGCTTTAAAATAAGAAAAATATCATGCCACAAACCAGAAGTCATGTTTTGATTGTATATCTCAACAATGAGAGTTCAAGGGGATATCTCCGGAAGAGCCACAGTTCTGAGAAGAAGTCACCTGGGTGGGTTTTTCTGTTTATTTGGTTTTGGTTTTTTGTTTTGTTTTGTTGGCTTGGTTTGGTTTGGTGGTTGTTGTTTTTTAAAGTTATTTAGCCTCTTCCTCGCAGTGTCAGTTCCCACTCCATCATGAAAGCATTTTTATTCCACAGATCTCTCGCAGGATTGGGAAGCATGAGCTATACTTCTGCAGATGGAAAATGGAATAAATGCAGTTTTCCTGCAGCTCTTGCAGGAAGAGTATGGCTGCGCTGGGAATAGAGGTTGGGACTTTTAGTTCGTAGCTGTTACACCTGGCTCCAAATTTAACGTTTCTTTGTCTTTGGGCATGAGTATGATGTGCTAAATAGGTTGTGAAACCTTCAATTCTGCTCATTAGGCTTTCACTATGTGCCAAAGGAGGTCCTTTAGCTTTAGTGAGGCCACACAGCTTGCCATGATGTGGAGTCAGAGGAGGTGCTTTTGAGGACAACATCAGATCGGTTGCCAAACAGCATTATTTCACGCCTGATGACTACTGGCTGATTGTTTCCAAATAGGAATTAGCCCCATTTTCCATTTTCATCTAGTGGTTACAGCCAGCTCATACAGTTTTCACTTGCAAGATGCAGTCCAGAGGGCTTCATTCAGCTCCTCTAGTCAGTCCTCTGGAGCCATGTGAGATGCCTGGGATTATCCCAAGAGGGCATAGGTCTCCTACCAGGCCTGTTCTAGACACATGGCCATCTCAAGTAGCTCAAGGTGTCTTGGATTGTGTTTAGGCTGACAGAAAATAAACATACATCTGCATTCCTCCATGAGGGCACTCCCTTCATTGAAGGACTAGAAAGTAAACTGAGCTTGGAAAAAGCAAACAAAACAAGACCCAAATGTAGTGATCTCTGGGGTGTGTGTTCTTGGTAGAGGTGTTCAGGGTGGGGGTAATGGGTAAGTGGCTGCTTGAGGGCTTTCAGGAATAGGATCAGCTCTCTGATAACAGAGCAGGTTCCCAGACTCGAGCAATAGATGCACTCTAGTAGATGTGTAAATAGCAGATATGTGTAAAAGTTGGATCATTCAGTAGGTTTATTAATGGTCAGGACTACTTTGCTCTTAAACTACATGATATATTGTGGTTTGTGTGGTGGCTCTGCAGATCAGTCTGCCAATCTTTAAAGAGGTGCATCTTTATTCAGTAAGCTCCGTGCTCCTTTAGACACTGAGCAAAACCAGTAATAGAAAATGAGGAAAATTTTCTGATGTTCTATTGCCACCTCCAATAAAGGCAGTAAAGCCTTGATGAAAGTAAACCTCCAAGATAGGTTCCTAACTACTGCAGATTGTGTTGGACAAATCAGTATTTCAACTTCTAATATTATTTCTTCTGTGTGGGCAAACAGAAGAATTTACAACTGTCAGTTCATCATCTTTGGCATGCATTGAAATTACCACACTCTGACAAAACCAAAAATAAGGGCTCTGAAACCAGATGTAAATCAAGTACTACTTGTCAGCAAAACTTGCCCAGGAAAAGTAGGGAGCTCACAGGAGACAAATAGATATAAATCTAAAACCAGGTCAAATTAAGGCTCATATTAGATGTGACGTCACTAAAACTATATGTGACAACTGAAGTCACTGGGAAAAACAGTCTGTGTTGGTAGAATACATAATATTGTACATTATTGACAAACAGTTAGAAATTTGGTATGATAGATATATCTTCTTATGCTTTAAGATCACAGTAGTATTTTAGCCAAAAATGCTTGAAACTGCTGTTAGAATTTTTCATCGGCTTAACATACCATAGACATTGTTAAAATGTCATTCTAAGCCCATTTTTCTGACTTTTCCCTATAAAAGGATTAACTTGTCTTTAGAATGTTAAAAATGCTTAAATTACTTGATATTAGATAAGAAGGTTTAGCTCAGGCTCAAGGAAAGTTGGAGAATTTATTAAGAAAATATGTATAGTTTGTCTTTTGCTTGGTTGGCCTAAGTCAACTTATATATGGAAAGGATTATGCTGATGCAGGGTAATTGGAGTGTGGGTCATTTGCAGTCCACTTGCAAGGTACCTGACACTGCAAGCATATGAAAACTGATTCAAATCCCAAAGTGGAGAGCTCTAATACAAACACATCCCATTTTGGTTGGAGTCCATGTGACCTGTGTGTCATTGATGCATGTGAATGATGTGAAATTACCATTTACTTTCTATGTATCCAAGACTGATTCTGCCTGTTAGTTGATACATGGCCCAAACCGATGCTTAGGGTAACCTGCATTTCAGTTTTGGGAGCTTCAGGACCAATGGTAATCTCCAAGGATCCGGGTGCAATACAAGGAGCACACTGTACCTTAGCTATTTCATACCAGCTCATGTTGTTTCATGGTTCTCCTTAACCTTCAAACACTATTGTCTACTTATTTGTAATTTTTTTTTTTCCTTTGAGACACAACCAAAGAAGACTTTCATCATCTACTACTTATAGCAGAAAGATGTCCCTTAAAGCAGACTGGTGAACAATGATAACCTGATTTTGCCTTTCATGTCCCTTACTTAACAGCTGGGAAATATAACACACCAGGCGAGCTACTGGAGACAGGAAATCAGCTGTGGTCATGATGTGCCTTTCATCCCAGAAGATGGTCCACTAATGCTACAGGAGACATGCACTTCCAGTCTGTCCATTTCCATATAGAGAAGATAGGAAATGACAATTTGGGTTGCACTGGCTGTTCACACAGCTGAAAACCACCTTCTGGCCCCATGTCCAGCCAAGCCTTTAGAAGTCATCATCCACATAAGAGATTAAATAGTGCTGGAGACACAATTCCTCCTCCATGTGCAAGTGACCCAACCCCAGTGGCTCACCTTGAAAGGACCACCTTGCAGGAGCAGAATTGTAAGGTAAGATGAAGGAATAAGATAAGCATTGAGCTTATTTCTGCATTCTGTGGCTTTTGGGGCATTAGGTCTTTACTGTGTTAACATATGTTATTGTAATACATTAGTTCTGTAATAACTGTATTTTCAGAAATTCATTATACTCCCAAGTCAAATGGAGAGCAGGGATCATTGGATCAAGGAGAACAAAATAAGCAAAGAAAATAACTTACTGTATTCTGGAGGGTGATACTCATAAGCTGACCAAAAGCAACCACTTTGATACTGCACAGCTGTTTTAATGTCTGTAGACAATGAGGGTGCAGAGAAAAGAAACAGGAGAGTTACAGCTGGACAGTCTGCATTATGGATGGTTCAATAAAGAGATTAGTTTTGGTGTCTGCGGCCTAGTAGAAATCATTGTTTTGTCCAAGAGACTTGGAAACTTAATTAGAAAACTTCTGAATGGAAACAGCATTTCAGAATTTTAGACTACCAATTTGCTTAACAACACGTGGAAAATCCACAGGAAAGCTATAACCAGAGCACAGCTCTCCTGGCCCCCTTCTGAAGCCCTCTGTCTCAAGTCATGCTGTTATTCAAAGCACATTCATCTCCAGATATGTTCAGGTTTAGCAGGGATCCAAGAAAGCAAGGAAGCATGCAATTACTGCATCTAATTTGAGACCTCCTTTTGTTATTGTCCTAACAGGGTGGAGATGTCTGTGTCTGTCTGCAATAGAAAAGGCTCTGACCTATCTATCTGTAACAGACTTTTAATGAGAACAAACTGAGTGAAGCTCACTCTACATTTACCCAGAAATGTCCAAGTGAGATGAGGTACCTGCTTCTCACCATAAATAAAATGGGGAGATACAGTTTTTCTGGATTTCACTGAAGTTTTGATCACTTTTTTCTTAGTGGGGGTAGCAGTGAACAAGTTTGCAAACAGAGTGTTTGACTCAGCTCCTTTAGGGCTGTGGACATGTCCTAATGGGGTTGCATAACATGCTCACCGCTTCTAAATATCAGGAACATTTTATGTGCTTGCTCGACCCAGGGCACAAATTATATATGGGGCTCAGTCTTGCATCTTGACTTTGTGACAGAACAGAAATGTCACGTATCCAGCTACTTTTCCTTGGCTCTCCCCACCTTATTTTGAGCAGCCAGGTTCCATGCTCGTGCAGACACTAACGCTCACAAGTGGACTAATCATGGGGCCTTGCACACTTTGCAGCTCCTTCATGAAATGAGGCACAAAATGCCTCTTACCAAGAAAATCATCGCTGGCAAAGGCAAGCACAGTCTTTTAGCTGGTCTGCAGGCTTTTGCACATGTAGCTTGCACATCACACACAAGCTAGGGATTAGGTGTGACCAGGTAATTACTCTTTAAACCCAAGGTCTTAACTGTGCCCAGAAGCAATCAGTCCTGTGTGTTATTTACCACTTCCTCCTTGACTGCCCTTTCATTTCAAGCTTGCTTTGCAACAGCCTGATTGATTTTCCCAGTTCATACCATTCTCTCAACATAGGTCCTGGATTAAAATTAAACCCTGTAAATTGCCACTACATATTTACTGACCATTGTGCTACACGGCACCTCCCGCTTTCTGAGAGAAAAAAATGCTTCCTTCTCCTCTCAGTGTTGTTTAGCTGGAAAAGACAGATAACTTCCTTCACTGTAATATAAATGGTAGGGTTGCCTATTAAGCTAGACCTTGGTTAACAACACCAATCTGGCAAGAATGAATCAGTAGGTGAAGGCAACACTGCAAACCCTGAGGATTCTCCCACCCTGAAAGAGTCATTAAAAACATTACAGAGAAAGGAAGAGTATGCCAAGTTTAAGATTAGCTGCAGTTATGACTGTGAAAATCATACTGGGAACACTCCTACAGGCAAGCTTCAGTCTGAAAAGGCGGCATTATCTCCACTTGGCACCAAAGTGCATGTCCAAGCGATAATTCTCTGCAGGACTCACATCAACAGAGAGAGCACAGTGCCTTGCTAAAAAAAAGGGCAAGTAACCCTTAAAAAGCAAAAAGAATTTCTCATAAGTGAGCAACATGAATCAAAATAGTCAATAGTATCTATGGAAAGGACGTGACAAAAGATCCTCTTAAGGCCTATGAAGGGAACAAGCTGTATGGAAGGGAACAAGCTTTAAGAAATAAGGGTTAAAGTGGCAGTTCCACCAGGGTTTGTTCTGAAGAACATGGGATCCTGTGTATGACTCATCTTGCCCATCCTATGGCATTTCTCACACACCCATATAGATAAGCAGTTTTGCAAAAGCACTTGGAGACCATTTTCAAGTGCTAAACAAAGATCTCAAAAGACCACAGTCTCTAATACTCTTTAGAGGCCAGACAACATGATGAAGTTTGGGACAGGGCCGAAACTTTCTGTCTTTTTGGAAAGATTTAAAAATATCTGGCTGATGCCAGGAGGAGGGGAGCAGGGGTGGGAGAAGCTCCAACTCTAAAGAAAGATAGCACTTAAAGACAACTTTAACCTTTTTTTTAGAAACACCTTGTTGGCTCATTTTTACTCAGGAGAACAGACAATCAAGGAAACAAAGTCTTCCGGCTTCAGTTGTTTAAATAATCAGGCCCTATGAATGAAATATCAGAACAAGGATGGCAATAGCAAAATGCACTCTTGCCAGAGCTCTCAGCCACTGGGGAGGTGAGCTGAGGGCAGCAGCCACCCTCCGTCAGCCTGGTTGGCTCCTCTGGGAAAAGCCCTGGGGCTTTCTTCTCTTGCAACTTTCTTGTCTTCCAACTTGCTTCTTTTCAGATTTTTCCCTGATAGACAGGTGTGACCCTGCTCAGGGAGCAGGCAAAAGGAAGGAAAAATTTTTCTCTTTTAGCTTAGAAAGAGCTTGCTGAGTCTATGTTGTGTTTAAATCCAAGTTCTTGTGCTAGTGGCTTCACCTTAGAGTAACACCCAGCACAGCCACAAATGGGAGAGATTCAGCTAGTGTCAGGCAATTTTCAGATGGTATAATATTAATCTTCTCTGTTATCAACACATGCCCATGTTACTGGTCTTGAACACAGCCCAGCCTGGGAAAAGGGGTTGTGCACATGTCCCAGGGATTTTTGGCGGCTGTGGAAGCTCCTTAGAGACCGGGAGTACCACTTAGCCCAGAAATAGTTTTGCTGGACTCTTAGTATTGCTGGACTAAATGTCCCTCAGTAAATTTACACCATAACATTTAAAAGACAACAAAACATGTCCTAAACTTGGAAGAAAGATGTTTTATGCATTCTTAGAACAAGACAGTTTGAAAAAAAAGTTCAAGGGAAGTTTTCCACAGATAATGCAAAACATAAGTAAATCTATGCCTGCTAACAAAGGACAAAAAGCTGCACAAAGAGATACATCTATTTATATGCAGTAAAATCCTATAAATTATTTGTATCTCTGTTAATACCTGATTTTTTATTTTGTCTCTAAAAGGGTCACATATCAAAGCTAAGTCAATGACAAATGGCCACAGAATAATCACTCTGTTAATGTGAAAGCGAAATGGTTAACTAGGTTATGGGATATTTTTAAGCACCCATATTTCATTAAAGAAACATTCAAAGGCAAAATAAAGCATCAGTCATTAAATGTTTGTGGATAAATGTACCAGCTTATTGCACTGAGCAATGAAATGGGTTTGGGGGGGGGGGAATTTGCAAGGGAGAAATGGCTTCTTTAACACTAATGTGGCTTAATTCTGAATTAAATCCTTGTCCTGCAGACAAAGGCTGTCACAGAGAACAGTATTACTTCATCTCCTTTTTTTTTCTTTATTTAATGTCATTACAGAAGCCCAGTACTCCAGAAACATTTGCTGTTACCCAGCATGTATGTATTAACAATAACTACTTTATATTCCTTTGAAAGAATGACCAGTACGCCTAGAAAGTATGTTAAAATATAAAGTAGGGAAATTTTAAAATATCCCACTGGAAATAACAAAAGAGCAGTACAGTTAACACAGCTCAGAACTGAAGGTTTGGCTTTGTAAGTGGCTGAAATTTTCTCAGAGAGAAAATGTACTAACTTTTTATGATCATTTTGAGACATTCAAAAGTTGTATTTTACTCTAGAGACTCAAAAAAGAAAGCAAAATAATTTCTACATTAAAATCCAGGCTGTGTTAACTGTACAACTGTTGTACAATTGTGGGCTGTAACACCCAAGGTAATTTAAATACGAACAGGTTAACTAAAGTTGTGACAGTTCAGTCTCCATCACAGTATGTCTCAGTCTCATGATTTTATATATATTGTGGTGATTCCATGAAAATAAATATGGCTCTTGAAGAGCTAGACAGTGAACAGACCTACACTGGTAGGCATCCCCCACTTCAGACACTTTGGAGGCTAAGCAAAGTAGTTGGCTGTCACCAAAAACCTGTGATACTGTCCAGTGGTTGAGCTGCAAACCCTTGTTTCACTGACTGAGCTTCTGGTGCCACTGGCACTAACTGTTGTTCACTAATGACACCAACAGTTTCTAAAGTATACTGGGTCTTGGACACTGGAGGCTTGTCCCAGACCAATCTGCCTTTAATATTCCTTAATGGACTGTTATAAACAGCTGAGAGTGTATCCTGGCTATTTTCCCTGTGAATTTCCTGGCTTTATTGTAGGAATAGTGCTGGTTATAGGTAACTTTCTACTCAACAGACAGTGAGTACTTTAAATTTTTCTTCTTTTACCTGACTTAAAGTCTGCTTGTCAACAAATGAACTTGCTTTCTGAAGAGTTTATTAAAGAGCATTCTCTGTGCAATGCTGGAAGGGAGAGAATATGACTTGTGAAACAGGATGAAAAAGGCTGCTGCACATACCCCTCACTGGGCAGGAATCAGAAACTATTTGTGACTGAGAGGATCCAGGAAAGGAAAAATAAACACCCAGAGAGCTTAAATTTGCAGAAGGAGCTGAAGAACAACTTTAAAACAGGCTGGAGTATCCTGCTCTAGCTGACTGTACTCTGAAAAGCAGGCTTGGACAAGACAATCTCCAGAGATCCCTTCCCATCTTAACTATGATTGTCTGTGTATAGTAATGTAACCAGCTATCATTAACCCACAGATTCTTCCCAAGCTTCACAGCAGTCACACAGGGCAAAAGAAATATTTTTAAAAGAAGTCAGCTGGCCCATTGTCATCTTTCTAGCTGAAAATTCTAAATATGACTTTTTTCAGTCCTATACCAGCCTTTTCTCTCTTATCTCATTTTACTACTGAAAAAAAAAAAATGGGGAAAAAGAAAAAGGAATAGGGAAAAAACTAAACCATAAGAACATTTGAGTTTCAGGTTTTGTTGAAATTCTGGTGGTTTAAATCTCTCTCAATTTTAATAAAATAGTGTTTTTCAAATAAAAGATTTTTTTTCTTTTTCTCATGAAAATTTAGATCAGATTACAAGAACAGGTGGGAAACAGGTGATATTTAGCTATGTTACCAGCATTGACACCACACTCCATGTTCCCTGACACAAGGTTTTCTTTGAATGCTCTGTCTTCTAAACAAGGACTCCACAAACAGGGCCTATATGGGCTTTGCCCCTAAGGGAAGTGCTGATAGTCTCCATCTAGTCAAAGATTTCCTCACTCTTTCCCCAGCTAAAATGATCACAAATCCACATTATTGATTATAATCTAGTGTGTCCTCAACAACATTTTGGCCTTTTAGCAGAAAACTCAAGCAGATTGTTCCCTGCCTGCTGTTGTGATTTCCAAAAGTGTGCCTGGAATCCACCTTACTTTCTCTGGGAGGAATTAGAAGTTACCTCATGAGGGAGGTTATAATCTATTGCCAAGTGAGAGAGTTGGGATTAACCAGAGCAGCTTGATTGATCTCTGTGTGAGGTTTTTTTGAATGAAGCTCTAGTGGTTTTCCACCGCAACAAACTGCAAAGCAAGGTAACTTGGGGGGTGTTCTCAGGGAATAGTTTGTCTAAGGGCCGCTCTGCTCAGGACTGTGTCCTCCCAAATCAGAGGTACCCTGGCATGTGGAAGGAAAATTCTCTGGGACAATTCATCAGTCAAACAAAGGATACAAGCAAGGACACAGAGCTACAATTTCAAGGCTTTGATCCAGGCTGAAATACAAGATCAAGAGCAACATATGCCTGCTTGTGAGATTGCACAAGTCAGTCACAGCCTTGGTGCTGTTGGAAATACTGCCTGTTTAATCTACCTGGAAGGGATCTTTTACTGCCCCCTAAAATCCTATGACAGCAGGTACTGTAGCTGTGGGGACATGGTGAGCATCTGGACAGGTTTTCATGTTCTGGACACATGAAAACTCCCCTCCTTCCATGGAATTAGATCTTTGCCATTAGTTCTGGTTGTAAACTATTGTATAGCATGTCTGTATTTTGATTATCAGGAAAATTATACCCTGAAGGTATCTACACTGTGGTTTTCTGTAAGTTTCACTAAAGAGGTGAATTAAATCATCTCTGGCAGTCCAGTTTGTGCAGGGGCTGTACAGGCAGTATGTAAACAGGATCCTTTTTATTTACGTCAGTTACATAAAACCAAAATTCATTCAAAGGATTTGCATGTTTGCAGGCCTAATCATGTTAGCCCAGTGCACATTTGCAAATTTGCTCTCTGTCAATTGCTGGCATCTGAAAATCTGTGTGATTGCTGTTAGAGGCATCACCAAATGCCAGAGGCAGTGGAGGGAGCAGGTAGGGGTGCAGCAGCTGAGGGTGTGAGCAGACGGATGCACCCATCCATGCCAGCATTGGAAATGCTGCCTGAATAGCAACTGATCTATTGTTCCTGGTTAAGTAAAAAACACCAACTTCCTGTCCTTCTGGAAGCCCTACATGTAAACTGATGCTTCATGCCCCTCAGCTCTTACTGTTTAATTGTTGTACGTCCGTGTTCAGGCTTGCACAAAATGTTTAAATCAAGAAACAATAAAGAGGGACATATTTTAAGAAAGTCTTAGCTCACGTTGAAGTATGGACTAGAACTCAAAATTCTCCAAGGACTCAGGGGTCTCCTTTTTTGAAATTCCAGGGAGAGTTTCAAACAAAACTATATTTACTGAAGTCTACTGAAATATGCTTTTACTGCACACAAGCTGAAATTCTTACCTGGTATTGCTCTTAATGCCGTCCATGACACATTCTTCTCATCTGAATCTAGCAGAGCTTTTCTTCTGTGCCTACTGATTGACATGGAGGTTTAGGTTAAAGTCTCAACCCCACTTCCTTGGCTGCTAACCTTACAAAATCTGCGCAAGTAATTTAATATTTGAATACTGATGACCCACCTAAAATTCTTTCCACACCCAAGGGAAACCATCCACATTCCCCACAATTCGTTAAAAAGCAATCACCTAGCTGCTCACTTTATTGAAGTGCAGCAGCCCATCGGGCTCCATACGTGGGCAGGAAAGGAGGGAGGAACAGCACAGAGCGTGTGATCTCACACTGGAGCTGACCGCACCTGAGCCCAGCCAGGGGCTCGAACCAGGGAGCAACCACAGAGCCAGCGCTGCTGGGAGGATGGAGGATGCGTTTCCATGGGCATTTCTGAAAGAAAGGTTTAGCTTGGTGAGATGTCGTTCCTTAAGTGCCAAATGAAGATGAATATAAAAAATTCATTACAGTCAAAAATATACATTCAAAAAATAATGTTTCAATCAGCCTCTTTGCTGAAGGTTTTTACACTCACCCTCCCTTCTGTGCTTTTATATGGATTTTAGGTTGCAATGGGGGTAGTGTCTGGAATGGATTTCTTTTTCTTTTTTAAAAGACAGATTGTGTTGGATAAGAGAGGGATAGACGACCCAGTTTTGTGTAACTGTGGTTTTTACACCCTACATCACAGTTAATTCATTGTTTAACATGAGGCTTTAATTCAGTTGTCTTCATCAACGAGCTACTTTGTGTCCATATGGCTAATAAGTGTTATTCTGCATTCCAACTAATGAGAAAATAGAAAGTATTTTAACAGTGCAGCTGATCTAACAAAAAACACATCTGAGGAGGATTAACATTTCAAAGGAACTATTTGCTCAAGTGAGCTGTCTTTATTATGATCTAAAGGGGGGGGAGTTGAAGAAGAAACCTTGAGTAACATTTTCATTATAGTAGCTTAGATACTGGAAATTAAACAGACCCAACTGAATTATAAAAACTCCTTGTACTTGATCCTGGAGATAATTAAAACTATTTTACCATGTGTCAATGATAACAAAGGAAAACTGGTAGAGACGAAGGATAATGCAGTACTGCAAATACTTTCTGGCAAACAAAAATATTGCTTGTTTTAACTGTGACCAGTGGAAAAATAAAAAAAAAGATTTACCAGAAAACATAGAGAAGAGGATGAACTGTATCAGTATGTTTTTATGGAAGACATATGGCTCATTCTCACTTCTCAAAAATGTGTGGCTCTGGTAGTAGGCAATTGTTTTACCCCAGAATACTAGCACAACTTGAATTTAGGTTAAAAACATGACGGGTTTCCAATGCAAGGCAGTCAAGGTTACTTTTTCGGTTGTGTGTTGTTTTACTGGGGGGTTGGGTATTTTTTGTTGGTTTTTGTTTGTTTGTTTGGTTTGTTTTCTGTTAAAAAATCTGTTTCTCCAATTTTTTAAACCTTTTTTCATTTACAGCTGTTCTTTACTCTCCCCATCTGATGGGGAGGGGAAGCAAGCACCTGCTTGCACAGTCAAAGCCAGCATTGCTTCTTCCAAGCCAGCTGGCCAGGGTGCCATACTGGGTATGTACTCCTTCCTCTCCAGAGATCAAATGCATGAAGCAGATTGTGAGAACGGTGTCTACCAGCCCAGGATCCAGTGCCTGGCTTTCTGCAATTCCACAGCTGTGGAATCTGGCTGCAAAATAGCCTTTTTGCTGAAGGATTCATCAACTCTGCTCAAAAGAGTGGAAAGAGTAATTCCCAGTGTTGAGATCCAGCATTAAGGGGGCTTTACAGCCTGAACACTCTATGCTGGAGTCTTATAATAAAGAAGGATCTCAGGGTTTATATTTCTCTGTATAAACTGATTATTTCAACTGCTGAAGTTGTTACTCTCTTTTGTAGTGTATATGACAATTCTATGTAGCTGTAGGGTGCTTACAATGACAATGTCCCTTCCAGCAAGCTGCACTTTAAGGGTGACACTCTATTATTAGATCCTGCATGTTCACCTTAGGTTCTTTCTGGTCTGTGGAGCTTCTGATGCAAGTATGTGGATGGTCTTTGAGGGACACAGCATTGTAAAGTGAACAGCAGCCCATGGTCATATGCCTAATACAATCTCAAAAGTAGCACCAGTTGGTCTTGAGCTACTCAATGGACCATTTGACAAACATCTGTCAGGAACTGAACACATTGCTGAATTCCCCATAAGTGACACTACTGATTGGAAAAGCCCATTTGTACTACATGAGCAAAGGAAAGAAATGGAGCCATTGCTGATGTGGATGGATACATTCATACCATGGACTCAAATGTCACAGCAGAAGAATAGGCTCTCCTCTTGGCTAAAGGGTATACAGTGGCTTCCTGAGGCTAATGGCTGTTGTACTGATGCTGAAGACCAGACAGGTCCTGAAGTATGAAAGAAAGTATATTGCTTGCAATTATATTAATTGTGGATCTCTGTTAATTGATTCGACAGAAACACATATCTTGTCTCTGTCCCTGGCACTTCTGGAGGGAGATTTCTGAGATACCCGTGATGACCACCAACACCAGCATATGGACTAGGGCCTTTCCAGCCCCAGTGATGACTGTGTCCGAGGTACACTTGCTTGGTCTGGGGTAATGGATGTCAGAGGGTAATGCCCATCTTCTAGATATGTGTGCGAGTCACCATCAGACTAGTGGCCCAAGGATTTAAGATGGTAATTATGGTGCATGCCCAGAGCTGTAATAATAAGAAGGCCTTGCTTTAGAAGGCAGCCCTCCAGTTTCAGTTTATTGGAGAGTGCCTGAGACATATATGTACTGGGAGATGCAATTACAGACTCAGGAAGAGGGAAGATGCAGGGTCCGGCCCTGTGGAAACACGTTCGGCTGCAGGGAGGTTGGGTATCTGACAATGGATCACGGTCATTGTATTTACTGGCAGATATTGCCATATTTTCACAAGAACTTTAGGAACTGAAATGTTTTGACTGATCAGAT
>JAAGNO010000538.1:129798-152695 GCA_033439905.1 Ceryle rudis | reverse complement strand
GGGTAATGCCCATCTTCTAGATATGTGTGCGAGTCACCATCAGACTAGTGGCCCAAGGATTTAAGATGGTAATTATGATGCATGCCCAGAGCTGTAATAATAAGAAGGCCTTGCTTTAGAAGGCAGCCCTCCAGCTTCAGTTTATTGGAGAGCGCCTGAGACATATATGTACTGGGAGATGCAATTGCAGACTCAGGAAGAGGGAAGATGCAGGGTCCGGCCCTGTGGAAACGCGTTCAGCTGCAGGGAGGTTGGGTATCTCACAATGGATCATGGTCATTGTATTTACTGGCAGATATTGCCATATTTTCACAAGAACTTTAGGAACTGAAATGTTTTGACTGATCAGATTAACACTTAAAAATGAAGATGGGTTTGTCAAAAGAACGGAGTTTCTCTAAGTTCTGAGAAATGTAAAATTGGGTTGCTGGAGTGAACTGAAGTTGCAGAAATAGAAATGCAATTCCTTCTGATCATACATACAAAATGTAACTGTTGCATTGCAGACCCAGCGTTAAGTCCTCTGTTGTTCTATATATGTGATTGTTTCTTGAATATGAACCATCATTCTCAAGCAACATGAATACACATATATATGTTTAAATGTATTTTAAAATTACAATAGCCATTGAAAATTTGACAATAATTCCTGGAACAGCTTTAAACTCAGGTCACTTTTTGTCTGCCAGAACAGTGACTCCCTGCAGTCTCCAGGCTTGGTCTCCCTCTTCTATGCTATCCCTAGACAAGAAGTTCTTGTGACCAGGTAGTGCTATTGTGTTCTGTGGGCAAAGTCTGGTGCACAGAGATTCTTGTCTGTAAGCAAGTTCCCATAGGCTATGACAATAGCTGTAGAGATAATAAGATGAGCAACAGCAAATAGGAATTGTGGGATTTATTAATTTCCTTTTCTCCATAGATTTTAAATGTTTTCAAAATGTTATTTATTTATCACCATTATTTATTATGTGAGCTCCCTCTTGTGTCTTATTTTGCACCCGTGTAATTCTATTGTTTGGCCGCAGGCCTTTTCCTTCAGGTGAAAACTCTTATTTTAATGCTTTCACTAATTCATTCATTCTTGTAATTTCCTTTTTCTTTTTCAAGACACCTTTGTTGTGATTAATTCAAATGATAAACCAAAGCAAAACAGGAAAAAACACCAAACTAAAACACTCAACAATTAACAAGAAAAAATATGGTTTTGGCATTTAGTACTATTTCATACAAGCCTTGCTGCAACTGAGGGTGATGACAGGTATTGAATTCCATTCAGAGAAGGCTCGATACAAGAAGGACATTCACCTATGATCCAGAAAACCCACACAGGGTATTTACGTAGCTGAATTATACAGAGCAGAGTTACACCATTAACCTTGCAACGGTTGGCATGTGAGCACAAGTGCCTATCCTCATGGAAACACTGGGAGGGCTGAGACCTTTCAGATTGTATTGCTCACCCATGCTCCCAAGGGTGAATTTTTAAATGCTGGGAAAAAGGAGAAACCTTGGCAGTGGCTGAAGTTTACATATACCTATTGCTCTTTGGAATGACTAACTTTACCCCAAAAATGACTCATACAGTCAGTGTCTTTGATCTGATTACATTCGTTATTATGATTATTAACGATAATAACAGCACTGCAGTCATGCCTCAAGGCCCCAGCTGAGATCAAGGCTCTGTTTTGATAGGCACTGAACACACTGAGAAGACAAACCTTGCCCTTAGGAGCTTACACCTGAGCTGAAGAAGACGGACAAAACGTAGGGAGAAGGAAGTAGTGTTATCTTTATTCTACCTGAAGACAGAGAGGTTAAGTGAGTTGCCTGAAGTCAGACAGGTATATGGAGGCAGAAACATCACAGGGGCTATGCTCAAAGCCTGCAGGAGATGGGGACCAAGTGAGGACATACCTGTCCTCTCCTTCATAAATGCCTTGGCTGGTCCCCACCAAGAGGTTGCAAATTGGCAGTGGAGCAGTGCAGGATCCCAACAAGGCTGGGAGGATTACAAGAAGGATGTGGCCAGCACCAAATGAAGGTGGGGGTGAACATCTGGCCATGTGCCAGTTTGTATGACAGGTCCACCATACTTAGTGCTGGAACACAACAAACCAAACATCCCCCCCTGTCCAGGCATTTGAGCATCCTGCATTTAGCCCAGGGAAATTAGCCTACAATGAGCCCTGCACTTCTTTGGCTGTTTGCCCCAAAATCAGTTTGTGGGGTATCTCTGTGTTAGCTCACAGCTTGCAGCCCAGGATGGAAAGAGGCAGTAACTGCTAACACCCCGTGCTTCACCTCCCCAGACATCCTCAACTTTTGCAAGACCATAGCAGTCTTGTGACTCTGTCTGGAGAAGCTGGAGACTGGCAGCAGAGGTGAAACTGTTCTCAATTATCATCAGTGTTCTTGGCCAGATCTTATTAAAAAAAAAAAAAATAATAAAAAAAGAGGCTTGGAATTAGACCCTTCTTGCTACATTTTGGCACCTAAATACATGACCTGCTTTTGCAAG
This sequence comes from Ceryle rudis, assembly GCA_033439905.1. Taxonomy (NCBI): domain Eukaryota; kingdom Metazoa; phylum Chordata; class Aves; order Coraciiformes; family Cerylidae; genus Ceryle; species Ceryle rudis. The sequence goes on along the minus strand of JAAGNO010000538.1, from coordinate 150,177 downwards.
AGTGCTGACAGCCGTTGGTATGGCAACGGTGATTACTGGAAATTTCCAGGGGCTTGGCTTTTGGAAAGCTGGCCAGTTATTTGGGTGCCAACATTCAGGTTTAGAAGCCTAAATTTAGACACTTTTCTTTCTTCCAATCACAGCTATTTATTTATGAAACATTGATCATGAATTTAGACACATGTAGGACAGAAGAAGTAAATATGAGACATTAGAGCATCCAACAGCTACAAGGGGCCAAGGGTAAAATATGCAACAAAGAAGTATTTGATTTAGCAGTGAGACAAAAAGGGTGCAAACCCAAAATCTATCATGTGTATACTCTAAAAAGACTATGTATGTAAAAGTAACTCTGAATGTCCACTAAGACTCCTTTAAGACAGCAATTTTCTGTCAGCGATAGTTTAAGGCACCTCAGCTGGGGGACTATCCAGTCCATTGAGTTTAAGACTACTTTGCCATATGGCTGTATAATCCTTCTTTGGTGATTGTTTGGTTCCTGCTACACTCTGTGGCTATGACTCCCATGATTTAATATGTACTGTGTCCATAGTAGGCAGTACAAATATTGAGCATAAACGCTAAGCTTCAGAATTTACAGGAACATCTGTACTATGGGTATCCATTAAATATACACTATGAGACTGCTTCTAATGTGCTTATTATCTATGTCCTTTAAAAGTGAAATGCTGACAAATTTCTATAAATTCTGCTATTTTTTTTTTTTCTGGATGTTGAAATTAAATACATTCTAAAGCAGTCATTTCTTAGCTGTTCCCTTTGATTAGCTTACCTTCTGTATCTCTTCAGAAATCTGGGGACTAATTGAGCACTCACATCAATGTAACAACAGTCTGGATTTACACTAGTCAGAATTTGGTTTTATTCTTCTAATTAGTTCACTTGCACTTATTTAATTTTGTTTATATATGGCCCATCCCTGTTGCCATCTTTTTAAGGGATAATATTTAGGAATAAAGACATACTGATGCTCACATGCACATGGGTACAAATATGTGGAAAAAGGCAACTTTGATTAAGCCCTGATAAAAGTGCTTTTTACTCTCCCCAATAAATCCACATCCAAAATTTTTGGTATCTTTGGAAAGAAAGGTATGTCAATAGACTCTAATGACTTGAGGCCTTTATCCTTCCCCAAGGACATCTCTCTGCTGCTGGAAGTGCTATCGTTTCTCTTTTCAGAGGAGCCCTGAAATAATAAGTATTGGTATTTTATAATGACTTTTTGACAGTTGCTCACTGGCAGCAATTTTGAGGCTGACACTGAAGGTACATTTGCCAATTCTTTTTCCATTCTCTGATTTGTCATTCCTGGTCTGTAACAGACAAGAGTTTGGGGTTTGTAAGCAGTGGGGATTTGTTTTCATTTCTTTGACATTTCAGTAGCACAAACAAAACCTGAAACATCTTCGGTAGGCTGTTAAGTATCCGAACTGGTGCCAAGCAAGTTTGACTACTTGCTTGGCTGTCCTGTTGGACTTGAAATCAAAGGCTTGGTCTTCTCCAACTCCCAATTCCAGCACTTCCTCAAATTAAAGAGAAAGTTAAATGGCATTTCCAGTCTGGAACTGGCTGACAGGAGTCTACCAGGCTCCAGGAATTAATCCAGGGGAAATGGATACTTCTGAAAGTGCCTTTATTTTCTTCTAAGATACCCAGGAACTAATATGTACTTTGGTTAGCTCCATTCCAAAAAAGCTGGAGAATACTGCCCCAAAAGGAAGAAACTGAAAGCAGGGATTAGCCCACATCTTCTTCTTGTTGTACACAAAGTGTCCTTTCATCTTGGTTGAGAATTTCTTTTCCAAGTGATTTCTCTTATGCCAGTCATGTGGGTCTTGGAGCAAAGGACACAGCTCTATTAATTAAATAGCTATTATAAAGGAGTAATTAAGTTACTGTGTGGGGAAGCAAAGGAATGTCTAGTTCTGCATTCCCTTATCCTTATCATGGGTAGAGGTTTATGCTGTGCAAAGTAGTAACCACTACACTTAGTACATATTCTCAAACATTTCTCTTTATTCATTTAAAAAGTATGCCTGAAGTTCAGCATCTTAGATAACCCTATAACAAATGAAGAGAATTCACTACAGTTCAACGGAGAATATCTATGACAATGGGCAGATATGGATGTCCCAGCCCTAGTTCTGCCACCAGTTCACAGGACACCTTTTGCCTCTCTGTAACTGAGTTCTTATTTGGAAAATACTTTAAAATCACTGTATGATGTTCTGAATATTTAATTTCTTTGTTCTTGCACTTATAATGACCAAAACAATTATGATCAGCACATGAAATTATGCATTGAAAAATCTACTTTCCCTTTAGTGTTCCTTTTTAGAAAGAAAGTTTTAATTCTGGCTTCACTAAAATAGTATTCTTCAGGCCCGTCAACATCCCACCTCACCAAATACCCTAGACATAATTATTCCAAATTAAATTAATTAAAATATATTAAAAATAATTTAGAAGGAAGTAAAGCTAAGCAGATGGTATCTATGAATGTAGTAAACATCAAGCCAGTGTTCACTTCCTTGCAAAAAATAAGTAAGAAACAAATCCTGAAATATTTATACATATGGAAATGAATAATGGAGAAATACAGACTGTTGCCTTTGTGTTGTAACTTTTCCCCCTTTGCTATCTCTTCCATTGCCTTCTACTGTTTTTACATGTCTGCTTCTATTTTAAAAAATGAAAATCATCAGACCTGATTTCTTATTTAAGCAGTCTATTTTCAGCCAAGATCTCTGCTGCCACTGAAGCATGACTACATGAAGGGGTCAGTTTATATTGAACACTGCTCAGGAACTACTCTGGCTCTTGAACCTCAGAGAATTCCAGTATCATGTTTGTTTCACATGCTCTCCAAGAAGAGAGAAAGTCACACCAGTCCTTCACTTGATATGGCTCTTGTCCTGCTCCCAGCTTTCTGTGGGAATGGAGCTGGGGAGCTGCGGCTGTTTTCTCTTGTCTCTGTGGCTCATAAACTGCATAGCCCATGCAAGGGAACGTGTCTGTGTCTGTGTGCAAGGGCATGGAGAGGGGCAGCTGGTCACTAGGGACATGCTGTGAGCCTTCTTTTTGTGAGATGTCACCTTGCTAAATTTCCTTGCATAAAAGTTCATCAGTGCAGGTAAAGATTGGGCAATCAGAAAGCCTATTTTCTCACAGTGATAGTTTATCTTTAAAACAAAATATGCTCATATTTAAGACCTTTTTAATCCTGACTATCTTCTACTAAAATTCTTCTAATCCTTTCTTTCAGGTGTACAAATGCCTATTGCAGTTTTATGGTTTAAGTTAGCCTCTGAACTGCAATGTTTAACATTAAGGAAGCTGAAGACTGTAGATACTTAGAGAAAGTAAAATTATTTCTTGTTAGAAAGCTGTTTTATTTCAGTAATGGATGGGTATCGTAGATTGAAAGTTGAGATTAGGATAATCCAAAACAAAAATTAGCTTCCTGTTTTGCTTTTTTTTTAAAAAAAGAGCACAGTTGAAGTGAAAGTTTGCCCGTTTCACAGGAGGACTGGCTAACTTTTGTAAAAGGCATGAGATATTATGTCAGCTGAAAGTTACTGGGCTCCCATCATATAGTCAGGGTTTTGTCTTTCCCATGTACAAGGTCAGACCTGGCAGCTGAAATAAGCCAGCCTGGCTCACAGTCCAGACTAGGAAAAATGTCTGGTACACAGTGGAGATGTGTGTTGTTAACTACTGTCATTATGAAAAAAATCACAATGTAATTAATGGGTTTGTCCAATATCCACCTATCGCACAACTCATCTGTTACTTACCCAGGGAAAAGACCTGCAGTTGTCTATTCTTCCCATTGCATGGGCAGCTATAAGGTAGGACAGTAAATAATTTATTGCTTTGCTCTATTCATCTCCTATACTAACAGGAAACATATTTGTGTGACTAAATGTTTTGCCACTTAAAAGCAGCATTTAATTTTGCCCTTCTTCTATTTAGAAATTTTCTCCTTTCCTATGTTTCTTTCTCCTCTCTGGCTGCTGACAATACATAATTATAACTATAATTATAATTATAATACTATGCCTTGCTACAAGTGCCATGAAACAGCACAAATACAAAGAAGGAACATAAGCATGGTACAACTTCTCATTTCAAACATCCTTGCTAATTCTCTGTGGCTTCAAACCAGCAATGAAAGCAGACTCACATGCAAAGGAAGGTCTGCTTATTACAGGACAGAGGTCCAAAAAGCTAAATCCCTCCAGGCATGTAAAAACACTTTTATCAAAGGAGCTGTTCATAGGCACTCACACAGTACAAGGACAGCTTGGGCTTTTCCATGATTAATGATAAGTTTGGAGGAATGCAAGCCACACTATATTCATGGATTAGCTGTTTATCAAGCAAAATATATTGGGAACTGGGCCAGCTGGGGCTGCTGAGCTACACACATTCATTTGTTAGGTGCTCCTTTCCTCTCCCATTTCATAAGCAAAGGGTGTGTGTATGTGAACCCTAACAAAGTCCCTTAAAGAATAACTGTGCACAGAAAGTCTGTTTTGTCTTGCATGTAGTCTCTTCTGCCTTCCAAAGCACTTGCGGTCAAGCTTTTATGAAGACATAATGTCCCCCCTTATTTTTTCCACCAGCATAAACTGAGCTTCATAGACTGAACTGGTACATTGTAATTTCTATGGTTTCACTTAAGGCTATTATTGCTTATTTCCTCTGCTATCCAGCTTCCTAGGGGTTATGCAAATCAGAAATGTGGGATTATTTGTGTCAACAGTCACTGTTTTATTAGAAAGCCTGTCTTTGAAAAGGTGGTTTATGTACAGAGCTCATGCAAAGTTCCAGGCAGTTCAGATAGCAGTGCTAGATTCCTACCATGTATTAAAACTCTGGGGTCACATTTGGGCCCATAATAGGGCTGCTGACTTGAGTGGGACTGTGTTGACTTGGACAGCAAATGAATCTGGACCATCTGTAAGAAGAGAAATATGTGATGATTGACATCTTTTCATTAACCGCTTTTCAGATGAATTATGACTAAATGTCACTTAATTCTAATACCCAGGCAAATATACAGATCTCACCACAGAACACTCAGGGCAGTGGCTAACATCTGGTCCTGGAGCTGCAAGTAAACTTCTCTTTTTTTTTATAGTCCATAGAGGGGCCTATATTCTGAGAATTACAGGCTCGCTCTCTGTAGGTCCAAGTTTTCCTCCTAGGAGTTTCACATCAAAGATTCAGTGAGTATCTTTTATCAAATGAAGATGCAACTAGACACATTTAATATCAGGGAAAAATGTAAATCACTAGACTTGACCTTAGCAAATCATAGGTAAAACTGCCCAAGAGGAGTGCTACCCAATCAGTTAGTGGTCCCTCTCCTTAACCTATCAACAACAGTGCCACCTGGGATGGTGGTTTTTGTGGTCTGGGCACCTGTCTGCTGGAAATTGGGTCAAGGCCTGGTGATTCAGTTCTCAAAAGCTACCAAGCAGATGTCAGACGGTGGAAGTTTTTACTATCTCCCAGCTTTTTTTGTGTGTGCTAATTGCTGATTTGGAGACCCATGGTTGTGAGCCACTTCTCCAGTTTTTCCCTGTCCCCTGAGTCCTTTATTTTGACCATTAGAAAAACAAATGTGGTTGCTACTTATATATCCAATGTCCATTTTTAATATGGTTTATATGTGTGCATGTCAGCATGCAGACAGTCCTTGACTTCAGTTTCATAGTAAAAGAAACTCATTCCTGTGCAGAAACCTAAGCATGCTCTCTGTGTTGCCTCAGATCAGTGGGACCTCTAAATGATCTTTTGGGAGGAGAAGTCAATGCTATATTATCATAACACAGAAATCAGGGATCCCTGATCAGAGATGGGCATCTTTAACAAAGCATCATACTCTGTTCAGTGCTTGGAGACTCCAAAACAGACTCTCAGAATGAGAACTCATCTTTGGTCATCTTGTTTGTTCTACCTCCCCTATAACCAAGGGAGAGTTATAGATGTCTCCATAAAGCAGTTCGCTCAGAGGTATTTAAAACAGGTGGAGCTTCTGCAGTAGTCTATCTCTTTTCTTTGACTAAAGAGAGCCTGGGAGACCTGTGTAAGATGGAGAGTTCATATACAGTTAGTTAAAGTGAAGTGAATCCAGCTTCAGTGTGACCAGCTTATGATCATATATGCAGACTAAATAACATTGAGAGGAAAGGGTGACTGAAGGCTTCCCCCACAAGAAGGGCAACTGACACTAGAAGAGTTATCTTTCTCATTATTTCCTAGACCATTATTTCCCTTTTCCCAAGACACTGCGACCTGTTATCTTCCAGCAGGCAAGAAAATGCAACTCTATCATTGCAATACTGAATATGCAATATTCATAATACTGAGGAGGAAATTAAGGTGTAGAAAGTAAATCATTTGTCTGCAGCTACAAAATCTATCAGTATTAGAACGAGGATCATTATTTAGGGGTTACTGGTTCCCATGGCTCTTTCAGAGAAAGCTAATACTTTTTTAATGCTTATCCCTGCTGCATTTAATACAATAAATCTTCATTTACGAAGCTACCACTCCTATAACATTTAATTACTTCACTGTGCAGCTTTAAGATGTGTGTAGGCTTGAAGGAAAAAGGAAGGGGTGATTTCAGTTAGATTTAATAAATTTTCTCCATGGTTTGTTTGGTAAAAGTCTTCTTTTCTAAGGTAAGGCAGCTGTGACATAAAAAATGAGATGGAGACCAAGAGTTTGAAAGCAGGTTATCACCTGCACTGAGGCCAGACTTCCTCTAGTGTTGTCTGTGCATAGACCCTGTTGAAATCAGAGGGATCTGAAGATGACTGGAAATAAGCAACCTGGGGAGGGGAGATGGTAGGCATAAATATTTGTTTATTTGCTAAAAAAAAATAATTATAGAGACCTGTTTACAAAAATACCTATATTTAAAAACAAGGAGAAGAATGTGTAAATGCACAGGCAAGTGTCAAGCATCCAGATGTAGAGAGCTGCACAATTTTTGGACCTGGTGCAAAGCAACTAGACAGACACGCACACACTAACACATACGCATATGTGCATTTTACAAAAGCGGGGCTGGAGAGCTGCATTTCTCATCTGTACAACCAATTCAGGAGGAGTGAAGTGCCCATCTACACAGTCCCTGGTTTTGATATACAGGCAGACAGAAGGAGGATAAGTACACAGATGCCCTTCACTGCACAGAAACAATGGGAAAACAAAGTTTTTTCAGTCTGGTGAAGTGTCTTAATTGCTCCCCTCAACTATGGCTGTACTCAGAATGATTTAAACTCTGTTTTCCTTTCAAAGATACAGTTTTAGATATTATAACAATAGCCATTTCAGGCCCAAAAAGCTGATCAGTACGTCAGGAGGAATTCTATTTCAACTAGCTGTTACTTCTGGAGAGGAAGAGGACACTTGTTTACATGTGAGCAGGTCAGGATCTGCTTTTCCTCTGCACCTTGAGTGCCTTCTGTAAGTGAATCTAAATGAGTGAAAAGGCTTGGCATGGCATGGGTTTGGAAATCTTCAATTCTTTGAGTCGCCTGATTATAAGATACTCAGGTATTATTTTAAAAAGAGAACGGTTCTAGTTGTCTTCATTGAAGAGAAGAATTAGAAAGTGTGGTCACAAATGGCCCAGAAACATTTGATTATCACATTCTTTGATTACTTAATAAAAGAAACCCACAATTTATTTATACCATGACTTCAAGGATAATTTCAAGGTCTTGGAGGCTGATTTAATGCTTCTATGTGCTTGGTATTTACCACTATGTTATATGAACACTGGATGGGCACACATTCCAGGCACACATTTATTTTTGCAGGACAAGCCAACAGAGTTTAGTGCTTGCAGGTTTTATAAACTCTACAGGCTCACATGGAGCCAATTCTCCAGCCTTCCAATATACAAAGAAAACTTTGTGTAACAAAATACATGAGCTGATAGAAAAGCCTCTATGTCCCAAAGAGCTGTAAAACCACTGATTAAAATCTGTCCTCACATTGAAAGCTAAACATGAAAGTGAAGAAGATACATTTACAGTGAAAATGTTCATTTGAATGATTTTCATGAATGTAAAGTCTCCTGGGAACTTGCCTTTGATTAAGGATTGATCAGGAATATTTCTATGTTGCAGTCATTTTGCACTGTGGAAATCAGTAGGGTTTACTCATATCAACAGCCCTAAATAAATGCTGCAGACTTAATCTTCTCTTTCATGGCTGTAGACCCCCAATGTACACTTTTTCTCTTTCCACAAATTAAAAAAAAGTTTCATTCATGTCTCTGCACAATGATGTTGTTCTTCAGATGGGCTATAACTCATTCATATAAGCCACAGCTTGGTTGCTGGCTTTATAAATGTTGGCTGTCTCACGATGTAAATTTGTTCTTCTCCCCCCTACACTGCACACAGACAAACACATTGGCTACTCATTCCTAGTTCATGTCACTACCTCTGTGGCCAACCCTGAACTCTTGTTTTCTAGGAAATGGGAGCCATCCACAAAAACTTCATATATACTAGCCTGGTTCTCACTCTACAGCTCCTGCTTTTGCATAATATTGTCATTGATGCTAATGGTGCATCTTCCCAGTTGAGACTGGACATTTGAATCCAGAAAAATTCTGAGCACTCCCTGTGTGATCTCAATGCAGTTGGAAGTCCTCAGCTGAGTTCATTGCTTGTCATTTACGCCAGTGTAACACTCAGGATCTGCCAGAGAGAACGGAGGGCAATTCAAAAGCAGAAGAAAGGTTCAAGCACATCACAGAACTCAGTTAATAAATGCAAAAGCCTGGCAAATACAGCCACCAGAGAACATATATCAAAGAGTAGCTGAAATCCAGTGCAAACATTTTTCCCCAAGCCTTCAATGATGCAGTCAATCACTTTAGCCCATTAATAGTAATTACTGTTATAAGAATGGAAGCAAACTTTGGATTATATGAACATCACAGTTGGCAGCAAGGAATAAAAGTTAGTCACTGTCTTGCTGACATTCAAAGAAGCGAGTGACCTTTGAAAGGAATAGTCACTAGAAAGAGGTAAAAAGGAGTTGGCAAAAACCTTATTTTTCATGTCTCCACAACTTATAATAGGTGCAGAAGTTGACAGGCTAAAATGACATTCTCAATAAAGATAATCTCCCACTTGTGGCTGATTCAAGGATTGTATGAAAGAATGTTCATAAAATAAATGCACCCAGTGTAGTTTTGTAGACATAAGAAGCTCAGATTAATTCAGAGTAAGTTTAGAGAATTATCCCATCTGCTGCACTCTCAGATACCAAAATTCATCTGGCCCTTACCTGCCAGCTGAGCTCATCGCTACCTGCCTCTTGGCTTTTATTAACACTGCTTGCATGGAGGCATTAATTTGATATTTAAATTGACAGCTCAATTATCTTTTCAGATTTAGTGATATGACAAGCCAGGGGGGTTATCCCATTACAATATTTCTAAGTGACAAAATTATTTTATCTCTCCTTGACAGTATTATTGACCTGCAATCAGCAGACGAATGGGAGAAACAGAGGTCATCTCAAAAGTAAAAAGCCAGTTAGATAACTGTTTGGCCAATTATGTCAGTCATCTTGACTTAATCTTGCAGCAGAACAAGGAAAGATTTGTTGCTATGAACCCTGGCCCAATAAAGCCTACACAGAAATCTTTCCACTCATTTGAAGGGGGTGTCTCATATCTGTGACTTCTTGCAGTGAGGTCAGTGGGCCCCAGGGGTTGATGAAGGATGAAAAATAGTGAGGGGTCAAGGTTTGTAAAGCAAATCAATTTTCTTAAAGAGAAGATTCTTCTTGGAATCAAGAACCCTGTGGCTATGTTATAGGTCAACTTTCACAAGGTTACAGCTGCTACCAAGCATCTGGGCTAGGCAGCTTTTTTGGCTGTTGAATCTCTTAGTCAAGTTGGTTGATGCTTTTCTTTGAAAGCATTTTTTCTTTAAAAAAATGTTTTTAATAAAACATAAATGATTATCACACATGCTTCATTTATAAAGCTGTCGCTGACACAGGAACATATAAGCCATCTGTGTGCTGCTTAATCATTTTAGCAACATTTGTTTTTTCAGTGTGTCTGCTTAGTTGGGCTTTTAAGCTTCATGAGGAATAAAACATGCTGTAAATCACAAAACAAAAATATGTTTAATATTAATAATGTAAAAGTTTTCTGCCAACAATTTGAAGTCGCTTTAAATTAAGATCTTCCACATATTAGGTCTTTGAATGTGGTATCAAGAACTCAGTAGAATAGACTGTTACCTATTATTTGGCATTAAATATAAACTTTCACTGAGCTGGACAGGCCCATGCTAGAGATAAGATAAGCAATTGCTTTGATTTCCCTTAACCTGGCCAAGGCTTTATGATTGGTGAGGTGATTCACCACTCTGAACACAAAGCCGGGCAATCCCTCTGTTTAGTAGCTGGGTGTTGTCAGTCATGGACCTTTATAGGATTGAACATCACTCATGCAACAGCCATCACAAGGTCAGGGTGACAGGGATGTCTCCTCTGATATCCACTCAAGGCCACCAGTGAAGGTAATCCTACCTGAGTCCTAAGGCCACTGCTGCAGGGTGCAAGCAGAGGTCCCTGCCAGATGGGGTGAGCCAGGCACAGGCACATTAGCAGCTGGAAGGAGCCTGAAGGCAGAGAGACATATCAGATGGCAAAAATAAAGCTCTGATTTCTACCAATATTACTCTGTCTATTTATTTCCAATGGTGTATGCTGACTACAACAAGAGACGAGGTCCCAGAGTAGCAAAAAATAAGGATATGAAAAAGACTGGAAAAGGGCCCCTTTTCTCAACTGCAAACAGGGCAAGAGACAGTGCATGTAGCAGTCACATCTGTCCTGAAGACTGCCATGACTCAGAAATAAGCAGGCTTACAGGAACAGCAAGGAGAAATTATCTGTTTGGAAAAAATGCTGGAAGATGATGGTCCACGCTGTTTTCCAAACTAAACTATTAACTTTTAAATATAAGACAGGGCCAGTTTTTTTCCTGTGGGAGCTGGTGGTGCTTTGTGAAAAAGGGTCACTCAGAATATTGTTATTTTGTATACTACCAAGTATTTGTATAAAAAGACACTGGAAAAACAGAGTGGAATGGAAAAAAGAGCAGGAGCAAAACCATTAGAATTTTGGGACATCTCTACTCTTATCTTTGAATTTTGTGATTACCTTTGACCCAGAACATACTTTATTCTTAAAAAAAGCCCATGATTCTAAACAGGGATTTAGAAGCATTTCTGTATTTTTGAAGCTGATGTTTTTTGTTATGTTGAATATAGTGGCAAGGACTTCATACTACCAGATATCCTGTCAAAACCATGAAAGAAATCCACACAACTTCTGTGGAAGTGCCTGAGAGTTAAACATTTATTTGACAGGCACAGAAAACTGTAATGCACAATATAAACCTGATGTCATAACAAGAAACATATTTCCAAAGTAATTCCTCCAGAAAGAAGAATAATATCAGGCATATATTTGGTAATTTTTTACTCTCTTCTTTCTCTTTATATACATATATATTTTTAATAGCAATACCAGGCACATAGAAATACAAACACTTCATTCAGACAAACTGCTAACGTGTTTAAACATGTATGCTTGCTATAGCTTATTAAACTTTATTATGTACCTTATTAAAAATTCTTTGGACAACAACACTTGTTCACACAAAGTGCACCAAGTTTATGGATAGTTGCTGGTGCCGAGAGACATTGCAACAAACTGAGCTGAAATCCTTTGGTTGTCTGTCCTTAGTAAATCACCCAGGCAAACCTTCAACTTGATGGACAGCTGGAGCATGGGGCATATCCAAAGGGCATCCAGGACACTGATGTCACGACATTTTGCCATGTGTGTGCTGAGTGCTTTCTGTTTGGTAGAGTTAAATAGCGAGGAGCTTGATTGTGGCATAAGAGTTTGCAGTGAAATTAAAGATGGATTTGATTCTCAAGTTCCACCTCAGAAGAAACTGCTTCCTGTTACCCAGGATGACACAAACCCTCACATTTCCCATTTCCCTGACCCTAGGCTACTCAAAACTGGTTAGTCTCATCAAAAAAGAAGTTGTTTACTCTGCCAGTACTTCAGAAAGAGCAATCCAAGTTTCATGTTCATCATTACCTGCAGCAAAACAAGTTTGGCAGTTCGATGCATTTCCCCACTGTAACTGTGAAACAGGCAATGCTTAGCTTTGGACAAGGCTTCTTGTTAGTCTGGGAAGTCTAAAGGAATTAGTTTTGAAAAAGTCATAAAGCAAATGTACAGGATTTCCCTCACCAGAAGGGACTTCAAAGGAATTATTCAGAATAAATGAAGTCTGTACCAAAAAAAGCTTTTTAGATGGAATGTTGTTTGCTTTCTCTCAAGGTTACCCTGTTATTGCCAAGAAGCCATGGATATAGAATTATGCCTTATATGTAGCTACATTAGGAAAAGAATAACTTGAGGAACAGGTGACCAGCTCCAGTTTAATTCATGCCCCCTAGAAACTTGAGTTCAGATCAAAGGTAGCAAGCAGAAATGTTTTGCTTTTCTATTACTTAATGCTCAACCAACACATAATCTGGCATAATTAACAGATTAGGATCAACTAAGACCTGAGCCTCAGCCAGACATATAGACAGAGTGCAAGAAAATTGCATAGTCTGGGAGGTTCAGAAAAACATCTGAGCTGAATCTTCTACTCCTTTGATTTTTTTTTTTGATTTTTTTTTTTTCTTTCTGCTGGATATTAAGATAATGGGGCAATCAGAAATTAGATAGGTTACCAATTTGTGATGACACATGGCAATTCTTCCTCGGGCACACAGAGCTTTATTCACGTTTTGTTTTTTTCTTTTAATTATTTTTACCAGATGACAATTATTTTTACCAGTTGACAAACTCTGATTTTTTCCTCAAAAAAATGTAGGTCACTCCTCCAGTAAAAAAAAATTAGCAACAGATGAAAATGAAATAACCAAGATCAAATACATATTAAACAAGAGCAGTCAATGAATAAATTGCCACAAGGTATTTCCTGCTATGTGATATTAGGTAATAGGGATCAGGACTTCTAGAATTAAAATAAAAAAAAAAAAAAAAAAAAAAGAGGAAGAAAAAGAAAAAAGTTAACTTTGGCTCAATGAAACACCACATTGTTTTTTATCACACAGTGGAAAAACTGGGAAAACTGAGCAGCATGAACAAGTTTGTGAACAGCTGTCAGAGGTGTTCCCATCTTGCGCTGTTCTGTACAAAAGGAATTGCTATGCTCAGTACAATGCCAACAAGTATGATGCTTCCATCTCTGGATTCAGTTCTGCAAATATTTTTTAGGGAGGAATGCAGTTCCCTGCAAACTGCAGGCTGCTTGCCATGCAAGTCTCTGCAGAACTACCCTGGCAACAGGACTGTGGTAACGTGCAGGGATGGCTGTAGGTTCCTTGGGGAAGGCAGGTGAGAACTGGGAGTATGCAAGGGCTTTTTCCAGCCTTTTTGGTATCTTGGCCAGCAGGCATGCAGATGACACCAAATTGGATGGATACCTGCCATGAGGAGAACGTTGGTGGAAAGCAACACCACCTCATGCCGGTGGAGAGCTGCCTCCAACCCCTTGTTGACCAGTTATGAACAGATTTTACCCTTTATACTGCTGGTGAAGCTGTGGAGTGGAGGCTTCTGAGCTACGTGTTTTCTTTCTCTTTTTTGTGGTAACAGTCCAGGACACAGATTATTTCATTCGGTGAGTAGGAAAAAGGTAATGTTCTCATCAAATTATAACATCAAACAGCTAAACGTAAATGCTGTTCTACTCTGAACAAGGCACTCTCTTCTGAAAATGGACCAAGAATAACAGAAACACTCATGAAATGTAACAGTTCTTTTGTAAGAGCTTCAATCACCTAGATCTTGGGTCAAAAGCTATTAAGGATGTGTCTGTAAGATGCCTTTGATAAGAGCAATTCCCATGTTTGCTCCACCAGGACTCAGCAAGCTTCCTCCTCCTAGGTTGGAGGCCCTAAGAAGAAACTAGAGACAGCCATCTTACTGCAGCTGAGGTGAGATTATGTGGGAATGGCAGCAGCATGAGCTTGCTTCATGTGCACCCAGCCATGGGTGAGGGAATAGCTGGAGATGGAGGAGAAACACCATCTCCTCCCACTTCTGTCACTCATGTATAGACATTTATGGGATAAGGACTTGGCCGTGTTTCATCTGGGGTCCCTCAGTGAGATGAGAGTCCTGCAATGGTCACTGACCAGGGAATAGTCTCTGATCAACATTTAAGGCAGACCTAAAAGCCTATCAGCTCAAAGCCAACATTTGTCTCGTACAATCAGTTTCCCATGCAGGTGCTACAGCATTTTTGAAAGTGTACATCAGTTCTGACGGCACATCATGCAACATGCTATGTCAGACTAGCTAATCTTGGTTTCTATGCATGCACAGAGCAGAGGAGCCACTGCGAATGTTGTGCTTAGAAAGTAAGATTAGCAGTAGGCCAAAAAAATGCAACATTGTATCTGAAATATTTGATCCTTGAAATGTAGAACAGCCAACTTTAAAGTGCTACAGAGAGTGATCAGGCATGGAGAATTCTGCACTGATTTACTTAAGTTTGGTTTTCTCTTATAGGCTGTTCAGAGGGAGCTGGAGAGCAAAAGGTCACTGTTCTTAAGACACTCTATGTTTCCATGACTGCAAGAATATGACAATCACACCATGTATCCTTTGGCTTTAGAAAATATCCCCAGACACTAAACAGGCAACCAACTTGCCTTTTTGTACTTTGGAGAAGGCTTGTTTTTCCTTCTGGAAGAGAGTCATGACCTGTCATTAGTTCCTTCTCCTGAAACACATCACACTGCTGACAGTAAAATGATGTTTTCATTCTAAGAATTCTACAGGGAAAAAGAGGGAGCAGCCATTTTCTCAAGGAAGTAACCTAACAAGACCACAGTGATTACAACAATTGGCTGGAACATATCAGAAAAATAACTTCTATGGTCACTCCAAAGAAAAAATATCCAAGAAAGGAAATTTCAATTGCCTGTTTTAGAAATAGTTTATGTAGAGACATATTTTGAAGTGTTTTCCTTCAGCAACCAAATGAAATCTTTGTGTATGCCTGCTGAAGAAAAATATTTTTATATTTTGCCATGAAATATGTGGTATATTCATATCACAGATCCATATGTCGTTTGTAAAGATGATAAAAATTGTCAATCCAGAGAGTTTTACTGCAAAAATAACATAAAAAACCATAATATAACATTACCTTGCATTACACCTCAACCACCCAAAGACCAAAATTTAGTTTTTGAAGCATGAAAATCCAACTGGTATCAGTTAAGTCAGTTAAGTTAATACTAGCATATAGGAAGAGGAAAATGCTTCCTTTGAGTATAGTTGGGAAAACCTGAAAGAGGAACTTTGGTTTATTTGGAGAAGTTACAAATTAGCTATGCAATACTGGTTCTGAATACATAAACAAAACCTTTGTAGCCCACTTCTGTAATATTTAAGGGACATATTAAGTAAGTTACTCAGACCAAGACCTAAGAATGAGCCAGAAAATTTCCAAAGGGGACTAAATTATGAATGTCCTCTGTGCTGCAGTGATTTGTGTTAGCTGAAGTTCCGGATCACTCTCTCTGTTGTGTTACAAGACAGGTTATCTGTCAGCAAAGTATTTAGGAAAAAATAATCTAATTGTTCAAGTAAATTATCTTTGCAAGTTTTGAGTTATTCACTTCATATACAAATAGAGGTATTTATATATATATATTTTTTTTTTAAATGAGAAAAATAATATCACCTTTTATATTCACTTCTTATTTGTCTCAAGCCATGAAACAAAAAATTCAGAAGGACCTGGAAAACGTCTCTGATTTTGCCATGAAAAGACTGAAAATGTTCATATTTAAGGTTTTAAAGGTGAGACAACAATAACAAAGGTGAGTGACTAGGCAATGTATTTGTTTTCTTAGTATACTTAAATGACAGCTAAGGAAAAAGACAATCTTAAATTAAGCATTTCATCTTGTTTGGAAAGCATTTTTAATCTTAAAAAAAATAATACAGGTAGATTGCAATATGAAAGGTTGTTTTAAAAAGACATTTAGGTTTCACGTGCAACATGTCAAAAGCAAAAGTTTGAGAAGTTTTTGATTGCTTTCAGGTTTTCCTGATAATGTTTTAAGTCAGGAAAGTTCACCATAAATTCTAGATTGTTTAAATTGCCTCAGCTGTTTTGCTTGAAGATTTTCACCTGGTCTCAGTGCTGTCAGATTACACCTTTCCCAGATTTTCCTCATCATATAGTGAATATGTGTAAACTGCAGGCAGTGAGTAAATCATCCATAAGATTAAATGCTAGCCTTTGTCATTAAAAGAGCAAAAGTTACATGAATTTCTTTTGCATAAAGCCAGTGTTTCTGCAACAACTGAAAAACAAAATTAAGAAAACAACACTCCCTTCTGCATTCTTTAAGGTCCACCTGCAATACCCTATAATAGCTTTCAAGAAGAGGTAGAAGCTTACAGAGATGGAGACTCAAAACAACATCACATCTAGAGAATTAACTTTGACATTGTGGGTCTCAACTGTAACTATGGCCATTCAGCAGCAGAATTCCTTAGAAACCATTTTCCAAGTTCAAATAATACAATATTTTGCTCCAACAATCCAGGGAAACAGCAGCCCAAGAAGCCAGTGCTCAAACTGCATAGCACCAAAGGGAGACTCCAGGCCTTGATATTATATTAGTCTCCCTTGTTTCTTTTTTTATCTTTTTCCTAACTTCTGGGCTTTAGGATTAGGAAAAGGTTTCATGAACATAAGGAACTTAGAACCATTTAAGATGTCCTAAAGGTCCTATCTGATCTCCAGGTGCCCCTCTACATGCATGCTTCTATGAGAGGTCCGGGGTTAACCTTAAACGGTGGTCTTGGATGCACCTGGAGATGCCAGGTGGCACAAGACATACATATTTAGGCAACTTTGTGGAGCCCACAGTGTCTGTGGCATGGATACAATCAGAGCATATTTCCACATAGTTTATCTGATATGAAATACTGTTGAATTATGACACTGGACTCCATTTTATGTCTATTTTTGACCAGGCATATATGAGGCTTTCACAAACTGTGGGACAGTTACTGGCTTGAGTATTCCTCATGATGTCATGTTTTGATAAGGGCTCCAAAATTAGGAAAAGGGTTGTTTGTTTTCCAGTCTCAAGTCTAGGAGAAAGAGTGAAGGAGGCAAAGGCTCAACTCTAATTTCCTCACTGGGATGGCATTGATGGTTCTTCAGAAACCCTCTGGAGTGAACAGAGCAATAACTGGGTCCTTGCCCCTGCAAGAGTCATGCAGGACTCAGTCACAGAAAACATGTGATGTTTCAGTGATAGACCTACAAAACCCAGAATTGTTCTGATGAATGCTGGTGGGGAACAAATCCCTGAAAGAGTATGTTCTTCAGACGATGTAATCTACTCCCTTAGTGAAGACCACCCCTATAATGCAGTTGGTGTTATGCCCAGAGTAACAACATCTGAGCTTCTGATTTCCTATGGAACAGTTTTTTTATTTTCTTCCTAACCCAAAGCCAGTTGGACTTGTCAATGAAGGCAGCTCCTGATGGGTACAGCTGTTGCAACTGCTGAGGGTTCCTCTATCCTTTGACTTTATTCATACATAGCCTTGTTCTCTTTTCTTCTTATTTTGATGGAAAGGACACTTCAGATCTTTCTCTGTGCAAGAGCAGAATGGAGGGCAGCAGAGCCCTCATTTTCTGCTGCTGTTCTTCTGATTACTCTTCCTCCATTTCAGATCAGCTTTTCCACAGAAACTGAGCTGTCATGGCAAAGGACCTGATGACTATCTTTTATTCCATTTATTTACATCTCCCAGGCTGTAGCTCACAGGCAAGCTGAATCAATACATCAGCATGACACAAATGAGATACTATTATAATGTTAAGTATTAAAAACTATCTGTGAGCTGATTATGAAGGAAAAAGCTGCTGCCTTATAATGGCAACTGTTGATTCAATGGCTCTGGAAATGCAGGGTGCAGAGGGCAAAAGCTTCTTTATTCAAACAGAAATTATACTTTAAAACTGGCTTTATTCCAGCACTGTCGATAGGCCACTTCTTTCTCCTTCCACCTCTTTCTATATAATCTCAGTTACTTACAACATTAAAGGTCTTTAGAAGCTTCTTTCTGCTATAGAGCTCTGTTTCTGCCCCTCATCACCCCAGTGAATGACAGTTTGAAAGAAAACCACAAGCTTTGCTATGGATTTAGAAGTTTCTCAAAGCAAATCACTGGACGCCAAAGAGGCTGCCAGGCTACTGCAACTCACAAACTGTTCTAATCAGCTAACAAAGACATTGGGTGCTGCACTGAGGGGGGAACCTTTTGTGAAAAATATTGACCAGCAAATTACACTGTAGACAGTGCTTTGGCACTTGCCTGTCTGAAGGTGACTCAGACGATCCGTTTAGCTCAGAAAGCTGGTTTCTAATTACACCAAATGCCTGACTGCTGTCAGTGGGCCCAGTATTTTCTAAGCGGGTTCTCTTCACATGTGTCATTCCTCACCCAGCACCGAGAGCCATCTCTATAGAGAGAATGGTTGGCAGTGTCTTTGGCATGGATAATTTAATCAGAAAGTGGTTTAAAACAGAAAACCCAAAACAAACCCCTTCTCCCCTTCCAAAAGAAAAAAAAAAAAAAAGAACCCTACACAAAACCAAGTAAAGTTCCCAACCAACACATGCTAACTTCAATAAATGCTCTGGAATGAAATGATGGCAAGCTGCTGTCTACAGTTTACAAGTTGAACATAGTATACCCTTCCTGGGTTTTAACTGGACTCTTGCTTTGGTGCCAGAGTAACAGCTGCAGCAGCTGCAGTTGCATTTTACCACCCAGTACAGGCACCTGCTGTGACCAAGGAAGTGAAAACCCACAGAGATGCAATTTTCTTTTTAATTACATTAGCCTCGTTTTGGCAGCCAGCCATGAACCACAGTGTTGGTGGGGATGTGGACTCTATTCACAATTAGAGCCTGTCTGTGGGTTACTCTTGACACGTGGCAGGTTACTCCAAAGGGGAACTGTGAAGTATCCATGTTAGTGCTGATTGTTGTTCAAGAGAAATAATTAAGATTAACATGTTTTTCATTACACAGAGTACTGTGTTGAACTCAGATCAGCTTTATGTACTTTTCAGACTAGCTGGGTCACAGCAGCTATATACATACCACTGAAACTATACAGGACCAGGTCATGGGCCTGAGGAGTGCCTTAAAACCACCCATGTTGTTTAATTACTGTTTGTCCCAAATGATGCTGCCCCAGACGTGCCTCAGTGCACTTTTGGGGACACTATGGGTGAGGCTGCTCCCATACAGCCTGTTTCCAAAGAGCTCTACAGATGAGGACATAGTATTTTGGAGTCTAGGCATGAGAACACATGCTGTGTGCTGCCAATTCTCCGCAGGGCCAGAGCAGGCTCTGGCCTGTTCCATTTATTTCTACAGAGACATGCAGCTCCACCTGACTGTCCCTGGGTGCTGTCAAGAAGGTGAGATCTGAATATTTTCCTCAAATGGAAGAGGTTGTTCTGTGATACCAATATGTTCTGTGGCTAAAATTACCTTTTGCTGTAGCAGGTGCCTTCAAGTAAGTCCAGGTATCTGTGCTAGGATGGTCACACTGAGAAATAACATGCTGTTTCTTACAGCCCACATTAGCTTCCTTTTGCCAACTTACAGAATACATTGATGAAATGATCATGACCATACAGCACTACTCAAGCTATGCTTGTTCACTCTTCATTTAGGCTCCGATGCTGTCACTATCTGAATTAAGGTCTGTTTTCATGTTAGGCAAGCTGCTTACTGCTTTTAACATTCTGGGCACCATCTCAGGAGATAAACCATGATGCAAAGTAAGGCTTTGTATCTCCATTTTATATTTTGCCCAACTGCCTCAGTAAAGTTGCCTCAGAAACTGGCAAACTGCTCAGACTCTCACTGTGCTCACCTCAGCACAGGGAGTGTGAGGAAGACCCTTGGCACCTTCCTCGGCCCTAGCAAAGCCCCTGCAAGACCCAAACAACATGTCCCTGGTTGCATTCACCCAGACCTGGTTCCTGGGCCACTAACAAGTGTAACAAGCAATGTTCTTAGAATGCAGAAGCTGTCACAAAGAACCTTCAGGGACACCTGATTGATCCAATTTCCAGGGTGATGAGACAGAAGACAGATGAGTCTCAGCACACTTTATCCAGAGTCCTGA